>JABUQX010068371.1:15000-33320 GCA_015478945.1 Trachelipus rathkii | reverse complement strand
GTTGTACTTCGTTCAGTTAATTTGGTGCAACCGTTTTTTTCTGCATTTGTGGTGAAACGCTTTCGCGTTTTTCGTTAACCCTTCACTGGCTTTGTTAGAAACTTAAATAGTTTTGTTTAGAATATTACTGTGTTAACTGGTTATGATGTGTTAGAAACGAGGCATAGGTTAAGTTTTTTCTGAATAATGTTTGTTCGGAATAAATTTGTTAATGTCAACGTTAATTCGTAGTTCAACATGATGTTATATTTGATATGCGATACACTTTGATGAAGATAGCCTCAATTCTTAGTTCAAGATGCTTGTATATTTGATAGGTAGGATACTTTGTTAAGGGTATTTGTTAGATTATACTGTTTTAAAATGCTGATGATATGATGGAAAAACAGGGATAGGTTGAGTTTTGCTGTGTGATGACTGGATAGGTTGAGAACTTATTCATAGTTCCAGATGTTAATGTCTTATTCATAGTTCCATATATTAGTATCTATGGTAGGTTATAGCACTTTGTAAATGTTAGATATGTTGGTAATGTTCAGTTTCAGTGAGTTATGACGAATAAAGGAATACATATTAAGCTACATTGTTACGTTGGGAATGTAATTTTATGTTAACAGTAATGAATAGCTAGGTACTTGAGAGACATTGATAATTATTCATAGAATCATATGCTAGTTACGAACTGCTGTTACGTTATTAGGTTAGACAGAGTCTTGGTATGATATTTGGATATATAATGACACATCCTTGTTCGTGACAGCGTTTTTATTCTAATCTATTGAAATTTGGTGAATAGCGGCTGTATCGATGATTTGGCAACGTCGCTTTGTTTATAAAGTAAAACTTATGAAATAACTTTGGTAGTTAGTGTGGTAGTTATGTTAGGTAATGTAATTTTTTTTTTAAGTTTTGTTAAATATTACTATGATAATGTAAAAAAATAACTGATTTGGTGGAACAATGTTGGAAAGTGAAAATAGTTTAAGTTTTGTAAGATTTACAGCTATCAGGCATTGAATTTTTGTCAATGTTAGCGAATTACGCGTACTTAAGGTATTTTAGATACTTTAAAAACATTAAAATACTAAAATTTATGTTGTAATCATAAATAATTATAACTTATTTTTATGTAATGTTTGTATCTCATTGATACTTAAATATGACTTTAATCATTTATAGTCAATACTTTTAATTGACAAGAATAAAAACTGGTGTAAACATAAAATGTTTTTACCAATTTTATGCAATGTTTATAAATGTTTCCGTGAGCGGTGGTGACAACTGTAAAAAAAATGATTAAGTTTATTTAGGACTTTAATCACTTAATCATGACGTTAATCGCTTAATCAATTTGGTCACGGGGATTCGGGAAGGAATGGTATATGTGGATGATTAGCGTATGATTCATAGATCTATTGATTAATTGATATTTTTACTAAAAAAATCAGTAAAAATTTAAAATCAAAATGACAATATAATAGTTTAAGATTACAGATGAAAATGAGAACATATAAAGGTTTCAGGTTAAAAGAAGATGGTGTGCTCGAAATATTATAGTTAATGTTTAAAAAGAAAATAAAAAAGTATCTCTTTGAAAAGAAAAAAAATATTAAAAGTGTAGAAAACGGAATACCTCTACATCTCCTAAATGTTACAATTTAAAAATATATTTGTTTAAGTCCATCTTCGAAGTTTAGAAAACAAGTAATATGAAGTATAAATGTGTATGGTTGAATAGAAAAGGGAAATATATTTATTAATGATGAAATTCCTTCAGCTTACTACTACTACTACTACTACTACTACTACTACTACTACTACTACTACTACTACTACTACTACTACTCCACCTCCAATCTGACTCCGCCTTCAGGTAATGTTATGTATCCTTCATTGATGTTAAAACTTTATTTGTCGAATAGAGTGATAGATAGTTAGGTTATGATAAATTTTTGTAACGTTTTGTTAAATATTACTATGATAGTGTAAAATTAACACTGATATGTTAGAGTTATGGTGGAAAAAGTAGGTTCAGGTTAATTATTATAAGGTGATGTTAGCTAGTTTACCGGCATTATACAGTGAATTTTGTTAATGCTAGCTGTTTATTCATATGTTAGGTGTGTTAGATATGTTATTTTTATGTTATAAACATTAAAGAATAGAAAGATTTAATAAAATTTATGTTGTGATCGTGCTAAAGACCTTGTTTTCCTGTAATGTTTATATAGCAATGGTACTTAAATATGACTTTAATCACTTATAGATGATATTTTTAAAAAATGAAACATTTTTGTTACGTTGTACAAATAATTAAGTATAATTAGGACTTTAATCAAAAATCATGACTTTAGTCGCTTAATCAATGGATCGTCATGGTATTGGAGGGGTGGTATATGTGGTTGATTAGAGTTTGATCTAATGATTAATTGGTATATTTTTTTTAATTAAAAAGAATGAAAATTAGTAATAACATAAAATGTGTTTAATAATTTTATGTTATGTTTATACATAACTTATTTTTATTTTGTGTTTATACAAAGAAATAATTATTACGACGTGCCTGTGCAAAATACATGTCCAAATATGATGTAAAGCAGTAAAACAGTAAAAAATACAGCACAGCCTGATGGGGTAGGGGTCCCCTAGGGGCAGTTTGCGCTACAGCTTTACTACTTTAGGGTCAATAAAAATATGTTTTTTTATTAAAAATTTTAACAACTTTTAGTAAAAACATAAGTTGTTTTTCACAAAAACAAAATGTTTTTTCACAAAAAACAAAATGTTTTTTTCACAAAAACAAAATGTTTTTTCACAAAAAACAAAATGTTTTTTCACAAAAACAAAATGTTTTTTAAAAACAATGTTTTTTTTCAAAAAACTTTAATAATGAAACAGGTTTTCTTTTAAATGAAATGTCTTTTCAAGAACTTTATTAATGAAACAGATTTTTTTTTCTAAAAAATAAAAATAAAAAATTTCGGAGGGATCGTTGCTGATTTCTCGTGGTTACCCTTGAGAATTCTGAAACTGTGTTATTTATGTTCTACGGTATCGATAACCCATATAAGGAGACCAATATTGTTATTTAAACTTAACTTTTACTATCCTAGTTCCACACCATCATCTGAACCAGCACCGGCATCCGGTACCGGTTCGTGTCGTGACTTTTTTGCACACATGAGACTTTTTTTCTTTCCTTCTTGTTAATCCAACTTCCATAGATATGCAGTCTGTGTTTTGCTTCTGTCTCCAACTCCAGCACCAGCTCCGCCTTCAGGTTTAGCACCGGTGCAAACATTGACGCAGTTACTCTTTCATATGAGAATTCTTCTTCTTCTTTTCCTTCTTCTTATTCCCTCCTTCATCTTTATCTGGTATGCCATCCTCTGTACTTTTCTTCTTTTTTCAGCTATGAACCCCCCTTAAGGGGATCCTCAGACTCATTTGCTAGTATTAAAACTATGATATTCATACTCTACGTCACTGAAAACATATATAAACACACTAATATCAGGGTGTTAAGTAAATGTTTACTATCTCGGCACCGCACCTGGTTCCACACCGGTGTCGGTACCAACGCTTACAATCACTCATTTGATCCGTCATACGAGACTTCTTTTTCCTTCTTCTTTTTCCCTCCGTACTTTTCTTTTTTTTCAGCTGGGAACCTCCTTGAGGGGGGTCCTCAGACTCATTTTCGAGTGTTGAAACTATGTTATTCATGTTCTACGTCACTGAAAACATATATAAACACACTAATATCAGGGTGTTAGGTAAATGTTTACTATCTCGGCACCACACGTGGCTCCACACCGGTGTCGGTACCAACATTTACAATCCCTCATACGAGTGAAATCCGTCATACGAGACTTCTTTTTCCTTCTTCTTCTTTTTCCTTTTTCCATCTTCCTTTGTCTTCTTCTGTGCTTTTCTCCTTTTTTCAGGTGACCCCTTCCTGGGGGATACCCTCAAACTCATTCCAGGGTCATGAAACCCTAAAAAATGAGTTATACACCCATGAAAACATAGGTAAAGACACCTTATTTTTTCTAATATTAGGGTGTTAAGTACATGTTTGCTAATGCTGCACCGCACAGCACAGCACCGACTCATTTGAGCTGGTACTTAACTTATTCTCAGTACTCTAATTCATTCATTCTCTTCTAACCACTCTCCAAAATTCAACCTTTTATGTCTATTTCTTAGGTTTTTCCAGTCTGGCTCCGCAATCGGCTCCGGCTCCGGTCCATATATTTCGCCAATTAATTTAACATCGGTATTCTATTTCATTCATTCTCTTCTAACCGCTCACCAGATTTAATCCTTCTTTGTCCATTTTTAAGGTTTTTGGGGGCCAGCACCCCCCTTCCCATATGCGCAGCGCCACGATACAGCGTTTATGACTGGGTAACCCCTTATAAAGAAGTCATGCCAAAATTGAATATCATTTTAAAATAACCGATTAAGATTCAGACCCCACTATTTTAAAATTATGTGGCTACAGCTTTACTAAAAAAAATTATTCCAGCTCCGACTGTCGACTCACGGCTCCGGCTCCGGCTCCGGCTCCGGCTCCGGCTCCGGCTCCGGCTCCGGCTTCGGCTTCGCAGCGCTGCCCTGCCATCATGATCAGAGGAAAAGAAATTTATTATCTGTTACTCCAAGCGAATTGATTAAAGCTAAAATGATCTTTATATTTGACTGAAATTCATGGAAAAGATTTCAAATTTTCCGTTAAAACATTTGCTTTATTCTGAAAATTAATATTTAAAAATTATATTATAAGTATTACCCTAATTATTTTATTATATTAAATAATGTAAATATTAAAATGCATTGAACAAATAATTTAATCTCATTAAAACAAAATTTAAAGCAACTTTTGACGGGCAAATAAAATATGTAATTAGAAGAAATATAAATTATAAATGTAAGATAAATTATTTGTAAGAAATTTTACTTATTTTTATTAAGTACGAGACAAATTCGCAAAGAATTTAAAATGTTTTTGCTTTTTTTTTTGTCGACCACAGCAAAAGATAACACGTGTTACTTAACCTCATAACACACTCTCATAATTCACATTTTAACTTTATTGTATATATTATATATATATATATATATATATATATATATATATATATATTAAATATATATATTATATATATATATATATATATATATATATATATATATATATATATATATATATATATATATATATTATATATATATATTATACTTATATATATATATTAGTGTGGAACTCGAACAACCTCAACCGGCAAATGCGGAAGCAAACCACACATTTATTTTGACAACCGCCAACTGCAACCGCAAACCGCAACCGCGGTTGTTCACTATGTCTGCACAACCGTAACTACAACCGCAACCGCGGTTGTCACTGGTCTTCATAACCGCAACTGCGGTTGTCATTAAGTTATAATTTGTCTTATTCCTTTCAAACTTTGCTTTAATTTATATAAAATTTTAGAAATTTTTTTCCAAGCTAGATAAGTAATAATAATAATAATAATTAATATAATAATAATATAATAATAAAATAATAATAATAATAATATAATTAATAATAATAATAATAATAATAATAATAATAATAATAATAATAAAAATAATAATAATAATAAAAATAATAAATAAAATAATAATATAATAATATAATAATAATTAATAATAATAATATAATAATAATAATATAATAATAATAATAATTAATAATAATAATAATAATAATATTATAATAATAATAAAAATAATAATAATTTTATTATTATATTATTATTATATTATATATTATTATTATATTATTATATTATTATTATTATTATTATATTATTATTATATTATTTATTATTATTATTATCATATTATTATTATTATTATTATTGATATTATTTATTATTATTATATCACGGCTGTATTACTAAGGAATCCAAAGTATTGTATCATGATAGTGAAGACAATAAAGCAAGTGTAAGAATAAATGGAGTTGAAAGCAGGGATGTCAATTTTGGTGATTTTTTTGATTTTTTAAAAAAATCAAAAAGTGATTTGTTTGATTTTTTTGCTTTTTTTCTATTTTTTCAGATTCGTAACGTCAAGAAATATATTTAAATTTTTGTAACTATTTAATTATATTTCCCGTGACGTTACGAATCCCAAAAATCAAAAATATCAAAAAAATCAAAAAAATCACAAATTGATTTTTTTTTAAAAAATCAAAAAAATCACCAAAATTGCCATCCCTGGTTGAAAGTGATTGGTTTAATATTAGTAGCGGAGTGAGGCAGAGATATGTTATGTCTCCTTGGTTGTTCAATTGGTATGTGGATGGGGTTATGAAAGAATTAGAGGGGGTGGAATTGGAAAGTGTTAGAATGATGATGCAGAATAAAAAAGAGGGGTGGGTGCCCTACCTATTTATGTGCGGATGATTTGGTTTTGTGTGGCGAATCTGAAAATAATTTGATAGGATTTGTAGAGTTGATTTGGTTGGGTGTGTAAAAGGATTAGTTTAAAAGCAAACGTAGATAAGATTTAGGTTATTGTTGTGAGCGAGGACAGTCCTCGATGTGAATTTATGTTGGATGGCGAGCAACTGGAACAAGTGTCTTAGTTTAAATATTTAAGATATACGTTGGATGAAAAGGGAACAGATGATGCAGAGCGTAGTAGGAAAGTTGCGAATGGTAGGAAGGTGGTTGGTGCAAATTAAATCCTTGGTGGATTTGTAGGGACTATAAGTCTAGGATGCGCTAGGTTCTTACATGAGGGTAGGTTGTTACCTGTGTTTATGTATAATTAGTGAAACTATGTCTGGAATAAGAGGTACCGTATAGACATCTCTAAAGTCACAATGTGCTCAGATGGACAATTTTAAGGGCGTGTTAGGTTTGAGAAGAATTGAAAAAATGGGGAATGCACGCCTTAGGGAGTTGTGTGATCTGAAGAAAGAAGTAAATGAGAGATTAAATGCAAGTACATTGAGATGGTTTGGTCAAGTGGAAGAGATAGATGATGTCGGCTGGTTAAGCGGTATTATAGTGGTGAGTTGTGCTGGAGTCGAACTGTTTGGGGAGACAGAAGAAAAAAGTCATTAGAGTTCCTACATGACATGCCTGAAGGCGATGAATGTGAGTTTGGCAGAGGCGAGAAGAAAGGTTGCATAATAGGAGTGAATGGCGGGGTTTTGTAAGGGGGTATGGTTGTGGACCATGGTCCAAGGGATTGAACCCTACATTGACGAAATGACACAGTGAGGTCCGTTACAGCCGCGTGAAGCCCTAGGGTGGAGTTTTCTTACTGCGACGAGTTCTTACTTGAGGGTATCCAGGATTTATGATTAAGAGTTAGCTGGGTTGCCTTAATTATTTTGGTCTGTTTGGCTGCTTGGTTGTCTTTGAATGTCTTTAGTTATCTAGGTTGCTAGTTCATAAACTCTGAGAATCACAAGATGTAGACGGATGTAGTACAACGCACCTCCAAATTATCCTCCTCCTAATATGAGTCATTGGTAACAAGTGAAGTTCATACAGTAAGAAAGCTGAGAGTGCGATTGATGGTAATATAAAACTCTCTATGATGATTCTATATAGTATATATTTATTAATATAAAAAGATAAGTATGTATTATTATTATTATTATTATTATTATTATTATTCATTATTATTATTATTCTTTATTATTATTAGTGTAGTAGTAGTAGTGTAGTCTAGTAGTAGTAGTTTTGTGGTAAACAAAGCAAATTGTAGAAAATTTTGATTTTTATTGCCACAACCGGTCGAACCGCATTGTTTTGAATAAATTATATACGGTTAAAAGCACGGCCTTGCAAAATGGACAAGAACCGGTCGAAGCCACGGTGGTAGGTAAAAAATTTGTATGGGCTTGTATTGTTACACTACGTTCAAAAATAACCGAAACCCTGACATGTTCAAGTGAGATTATTACCAAAATAATAAAATATCAATAATGGCTCTCCGCTCACTAATAACAAATACTTTGACTAATAATTAAAAAAAAATTTAATAAATATAAAAGAAAAAGTGTAATATATAAATAATATAAATAATATAAATAATAGATATAATAAACTAGGTGAAATTCTCTTTAAAAGCAATAAAATATAAATAACTAATAAATAATAAATAATGCATAAATAATTATATATATATATACTTATAACAAATATAATAAAATATATATTGTTACCTTAATTAATATATAGTACTTAACATATAAAAATTAAATAAATAATACTTAAATACAAACATAAATTAAAAATAATATGAAAATATTTAATGCAGAGATTTTCTCTTGGAGCAACGAGCAATCAAGGTCCAAGTGGACGACTTAAAATTTAATACGAGATAACTTGTAAATACCTTAATATTAGGTGAGGACCGGATAACCCTACGCCAATGGGGGTTAAGTGAAAATCGCCCATAATGAGAACTATGATGAAAATTTAAGTGCTTATTTTGTAGAACCACCTCCAAGATAAAAAGATATTTCAATCACAAACGTAAAATGGAACTATAGATATTAATGCTTATTAAAAGAATCTAAGAGAAGCAATAAAAACAGGACATTAAGATAAAAATATTAGAAAAGGCTAATATATATAACACAAATGTTAGATATTATAAAACACCATATTAAAAATATATTTAGTACTCCGAATATGCTATAAGCTAAAGAATACAATGATTAATTACAAACTCTGAGGAAAGAAAGTAAATATAAGAAGAGAAGCAAGGGACTTAATAATTTTGGATAATTGTAGACGTACTGTATTAGGATGTCTGGCAGATCATCTGCATTCATCTCAAAAATACTGCATATAACAAACAGGACCTTTGCTTTTCAGACGGTAGGTAAAGGCGAAAGGTTGTCATGAAGCTTTCACTATGTAGAAGCTCCTAAGAAACCTTTTACTTGCAGGTAACACCATTTCACATTTCACGTGGGAACTGAGCTGCAGGAGGGCTCCTCAACCTTGATTCGGACTATGGCAATATTCAGACACCTAGATAAGCCTTATTGGTGACAGTCTTTTTCCTCTCCATAATGAACTATTAATTATTGATTCTTATAGTCACTCATATTTTCTTATGTCGCAATGACTCGACTGACGCCTCTGTATATATGAACTTGACTTATTCACCTCTAATTTCATTAGATGTATAATCCAGTAGAGGACTATTTTTATACTTATAAATTTATTTCTACCAGTCATCTAAAAGCTCCTAAAGGAAAAATTGAGACGAATTAAGATTAGAATCCTCTCAGCAAACACAACGCACACCAAACGGAATAAAAGAAGGACGGTGACAGGAACAGGATAAATTTGAGAGAATGATTAACAACCGAACCTGGTGAAGATACTGCGAAATAACGCTGCATCGCATAAGATCTCGATTTGGCTATTTTCCATAGGCATTAGCCCGTCTCTTGATCGTATCAGCTATGAGATGACATATAACGCCCGAGAGATAACTCTCACCTTACTGCACAACAAATATGTGATGTTAATGGCGATCTTAAATCTTACTACACACCAAACTTCCGGAATAAGAGCGTAAAGGTCCACGTTCTCGGTCTCAGCGATGCGAAGAATTTCAAAATTTCCAGTCGTCCTGAAAGACTTTCAGATGAGATATATAATATAAAATAAAAAGATAAATACTAGATAGCTCCTAAACTTTAGTATTTTCATATAAAATTCACTAATACCCATTCTAAATTTACTCTGTCTACTCGATCATTTCAATGTGATAATTAGTTAATTATATTAACATAGTTATATAAAGCTATATAATAGTGAGAAAGTAATAAATAATATGAAATGATATCATATCTGTATAAGCATAGATCATACTCATAAAATAAATTACACAGGTAACCAATAAATACAAACATATAGGATCAAAAATACTCATATCCTATATAGGATAAAGATTATCAGTCTGTGTATATGGATTATTGAGGATGAGCTAAGGGCAGGCGAGGACAACTATATCACCTTACCGTTATCCCATATCATCAAAGAAGAACTACAATAGTTATCCGTGAAAGGATAATACATTTGCTCCTCAAGATCAACTGGCAAGGAATTTTATTGTCGTGAGCGAACTGTTAAAAACAAATATAAAATTAAAAATAAACAGTAAAATCATTGATTTCTACAGACAGAGACATTACACATAGCGCGTATACGCGTGATCTGAGTAGTGAATGAATGGAGAGACTCAAACAACATTTTGATGTAAATCTTAAAGCTGTAATACCTATACTAGAAAATCTGGAGTTTCTAAGACTATGAAAAATGTAATAAAATTTTATAAGGTGGCATAAATAATAAAGCTCATTATTAAAAAAAAATACTTAATTGGCTTATTTTTGTATGTTGAATGCTCATCTTCAAAGGTGGGACGTGACTGATAGAGAAAAGTATGTGAGTATTAGGAATGCGGCAATAGATGAGGTAAAGTCTCGGAGTCTCCAAGACTGGAAATCTGTAAGCTTGAAAATCTGGAATTCCACTCTTGAAAAGTCAGATTTTTATTATTCTCTCAAATAAATTCTCACACTTATCATTATCATAAATATATATTACACTTTATAATTATATCTAAATTACTTCTTTTCCAAGGTTTTAATTAGACTATAGTGACTCAAAAAAATATATATATAAGGTGAGGCAAATCTCCGTGATATTATGTCATTTAATAAGATTAGACTAGTTATATTATTGTAAGTATTACCTTGGCAATAGCTATAGACGAGGCGGTGGTGCGACGGTACAGCTATCGGCGATAGCTGGAAAGCAGGGAGGGAACGTTCTTACCACTATCCCACACATCCAGGAGGCTGTTGCGGCGGTGTTCTGCCTGGAGTAGGAGAAGAACCCACCGCGCCGAGCAACAACCCAGGGTTTGATAGGTACAAAGCTCAGCGAGACGGAAAGAGATTCCTGGGATGGGACCCTCTCCACGACGGGGGAATAGGAGGTGCTAAGCGAAGGCGCAATTAAGATCATCTCTCACAGTATTCGCGCGGACACGGCGGCGAGAAGACCGTAGCAGCCATACCTGCCATCGGTCTCAAAAGACTCGGAGCAGGATCATAACCTATGGATAATATAATATACTTTAGTACATTAGATTAAAAAGCGAAACGAATCTCACTCGAAGTCTATCTATTATTAAACGTAAAATATATAACCATAATTAAAATAGAGATCATCATAAAATGAAGGACTTCATAGTCTTAAAATACAGGCTGCGGAAACTAAACAACTGGCCTACTCTGACATATAATTATAAAGCAAATAATAGTTATCCAAATATATATTATACTGTTATTACAGTATGTTATACCATATCCTCTAAAAAATATTACTCTAGGCATATTTCAATAAATATATATCTTATATATTTCGTCTTAAGAATAAGTATTATTATTATTGAATATTGAATATTATTATATAATTAATATTAATAATAATATATAATTAATTTAATATTATTTATTATATATAATTATTTATTTATAATATGATATAATTATCTATCTATTATATTATATTATCTATTATATATTATATATATTTATATAATTAATTAATTATATATGTATTATTATTAATATATAATATAATATTATATAAATAATTAATAATATGATAAATTATAATTAGTATATATTATATTTATATATAGTTATTAATATATTATATTAATAATTATTATGAATAATAAATGCTAAATAGTTATTAGATGTGATGTATATATATGCTGTTATAGGCTATAGTACATATGTCTAATGTATCATATTATATATATATTATACAGTAATATATATATAATTGAATTAAGTATGTAATTATATAATATATAAAATATATATATATTATTATATAATATATATAATATGAATAATATATTATAATAATATATATTTATTTTATTTTTTTTTGTTATTATTTTTTACATTTGTACCGCCCTAAATTGGACCACGCATGTCCATAGCCAATTTTATCTAGACATTTTCCCCATGTGGCAGTAATTGTAGTTTTGAGAATATGCGATATGATGATAGCTTCGCTCGCTCGATTCAAATGACCAATTATTTACTATTTAACATTATAATTTATAATTAATTATATATATATACTAATCTATCATAATATATATATGATATATATATAAGATAATATAAGTGGAAGCATATAAGATGAATGTATAAAATAATAAATGGTAATATATATTAATATATACTATATTATATTAAGTATATATATTAAATTAATAAATATATGATAAGTTATTAAGTCTTTTATATTTGATAAAATAATAATATATATATATAAAAGTATATGTTAGTATATATATATATATATCCTATATATATATATATATATAATAGTAATTATATTATACTTTTTTTTTTTTGGTTCTTTATATTTTTTTCTCGTTACATTCCGCCCTAAAAATTGGAACAGCATTATCAGCAGATGTACTCTACAGTCCGTTTTCCTTGTGGACATTGTAGGTTTGTTGAGATAAATGGAATTAGAGAATAGGCAATAGTTGTTCGCAGTACTAAAACTTATATTGACTAATACCGCATAAATTATATATATATATATATATATATATAGCTTATATCATATATATATATATTATAGTATGGATAATATATAGTAATAATAGTAATAATACTATTATATAATTATTAAATTAAATATTAATTAATATATATTATAATAATAATAAATAGAAATAAATGAAAATTCTGAATTCCTTAAATATTATCATATATTTAATTTACAATAAAATAAATTTTTCATGTATTTTAGGTGTAAGGGCGTTTAGCTTTCGATCCGTAGCTGGATCCTCTTGTCGATCAGCAGTGTAATGGATATTTATATATATAATAATATAATATTATATATATATAAATATATATAATATATATAAATATATAATATATTAATTAATTATATATATATATTAATATATAATATATATATATATAAGTGTGTGTATGTATTATATTAATATATGTGTGTGTAGTATGTGAGGGGTGATTTAGAAGTTGTAGGTAGTAATATATTATATGTGTGTAGTGGGGATATATATAGTGTTGGTGAGGGACGGACTCCATGGGCAGTGGGTCGTTGCGCTTAGAGTGTTGTTCTTCATGCGCTTTACATGCATTTGAATCTTCGTGCTCACCATTTAACTCATGGTTCATACTGTGTTTCATCTTATTCGTGCTCCGTCGTATTCTCTCATACACAACCTCTCAGTGCTCTAATTCATACACAACTAAATCAATTACACTCTCTCGCTCCCTCTCTCTCCCGAACGTCCCCCTAAAACCTCCTGTACTATAAATACATACGATAAACCTACTACCTAATTACCAACGCCTTTACTTATCTTATACGTTACTACCTATATCGCTATACCTCCTAGAATAACTTTGAGCCTTACTTCTTTATCCTCACTTATATATATAATTAAAAACATATATTTCTATATTTTAATACTTTCCTTCAAATAATAGTTATATACACTTTCCCTGCGGTACCCATTTACATACATAAAATATATAAATAACCATCATTAAAGGTCTTTAACAACATGCAGTATTAACCACCCATAACTAAGCTTAATTAATTATACTTCAAATATTTTTATATTAAATGTATTTTCATGGGTATATAATATTTATATAATTAATATTTTATAATAAAATATATAATATATTAATATAAAATTATAATATATATATATTAATATATATATACTCGTTTAAAACTAAATAATAGTTAAAATTAAAAAATAAGTATCAGAGTCTCTCTCTACTCATTTTATATTACATAAGTAGAATAAGGCTTAATATAATCAAAATAGTATACTACTATATATATAATTTCTAAAGGCTAATACTAACTAATAGGCTAACAATTTTATTGGGGGAATATAATTTACTCATCATAACCAATATAAACGTCATATATCAATTTTGAGCACGAATCAGTCGTGACCTATTTATTTAATGTGTAATTGGATAATATATAGAATAGCCCCTTTATTGGTGATAGTTGATGGTTTCTGATTTTTACAACTAGTATTTAGGTGTAGTGTAATATGTCATTTAGTGACAATGTGAAAGAATTTTATATTAATTGTAGAATTTTACGAGCATATAATGATATTTTGGTTAAAGATGGTGTTCTTCTTTTAGTAACTCGTGGCTAGCACGAGAGGTACAACTCGAGATAAGTCGCCTCAGCAGTTAGAAAATAAGGGAAATTGGTTATTGGTCTTTCACCTATATCTATACATTGCTATTCAATATATAGTTTAAAATATATTAAAATATTTTATATATATTTATTTATAAATAGATCTAACAAGTGAAATATATATAGCGATAATAGGGTGTAAACCGCCATAATAAGTAATTAGATATATATGCTAAGAGTAGTATACAATATGATATCTAGTAGGAAGTATATAATATATATAGTAGTGAGTTAGTTGCACTTGCCCCGGTTCCTGACCGGCGCCACCCCTTTGGATGATGAAGGGATAGTATCGAGAGCTATAGGCTTGAAACTTGAATATAATTCTAATAGTTATGGGAATACAGTCATGTATAACCGTGTAACTTCCTCCCAACCCTTGCCTTCGATTATGTGATTAGTAGTTATAGCATGCGCGTGGAAGCTCCCCGCTCCTTGAGAGGTGCTGGAGCCATCTTTCGCCTCCGTGCGTTTCGACTATCTTTTGGCTTTCCAAACCCAAGATTGAGTTAAGCCTAGCGAGAGTTAGGTCGAGCGGTTTCCGGTCCGTGCACACTAATCCTCTCTGCTCGCAAGACGACGCTATTCGTCAGCGCGGTTGTGCTATACGGCAATCACGAAAAACTTGTTCCCTATCTCATATACGTCGAAAAATGATTCTTCCTGATTCCAGCACCATGCAGTAATCTCCTGAGTTCGAAGAAAAACATCCTTAGAATCGTTTTTTACGCCACTCCACTTTACCTTCCGCGTGGTTGCTTCTTTCGCATTCGGTTCCCTCTCAGTCCATTATATTCATCATGTTTTTAGTTATCGTATATCGAGTTATTATTAAATTTGAGTTTAAATGTTAATAGTCATGTGTATTGTAGTCTCACGTTAGAAAAGCTCACTATGCCCCCTTGTACTCTCGATAAAGCGGGAGCCCCTACCACTTCATACGTAATTAAAAATTTGACTATGATGACTTGATAATACTTGAGAACGGATAGAGAGTGGAGTCGGAGACGGAGGTGAGTGGATCGACTTCGGACCAGGAGTGCTCCTCTGTGGTGGCGGTGTCCATTATTGAAAAAAACGTATAAAGATAAGCCAGGAAGAAGACAAGAACTGAGATGATAGCGAAGCGAAGAGAGAGAAGAAGATAAGTAGTAGAGCATTTACATAGAAGAGAACGGAGAAAGGAGGAAGGAAGAAGTAAGAGGAAGGTTATGGAATTAAACGAACAAGAGTCAAGATAGTATTGGTGTGGCCACCTCATTCTGGTGGTCACAGTCTTATTTAAAATTATTTCGAACTCATTTGAATCAGGTTTGATCAAGGCTAACTAAAATTCGTATAACAACAAATTTACCACTGAGGAATTCATTTGTCTGTGAGGTCTTTATACATATCGTTTAGTGATCTGTAGATTTCGAGGATAGCATAAATGTGAGTTTTATTTAAAAAACCAACAGAAAAAAAATAATCAAATAATAAATAATATTAAAATAATAACAATTTCTTATACTCTTAATGCTTATACCTTACAAATTTACGGTTTTTACATACCCCACAAGCGAGTAAAACACTAAACTCAAACCACTATTCCAACCTCCCCTCTGACCATCGTGATCTCAGTTGAATACACTTTACAAGTTTGAAAGAGGGTCAAATTTTATCTATAATTGAACTTATTAAACCATACCCTAAACAGATAAAATCACTAAATACTAAACCACTATCCAACCTCCCCTCCTGACCATCTGTGATCTATGATCTATTGATTTAAGGTCAAATTTTTACTAAAGTAACGTTTCTACATTACCCTTAAAATCAGTTAAAATCTCACTAAATCAAACTCACTATCTCAAACCTCCTTCATGACCATTATGTGATACTATTGATCTTAGGATAAGGTTATAATCTTATAATATTAATACGTTATTATATATACCCCTTAAGCAGTAAATCACTATAATAATTACAAACTCAACTATCCAACCTTCCCTCCGGACCATCGTGATCTTATTGTCTTATTTGAATAAGGTACTAAATATCTACTTAAAATTTAGTCAACGTTATTATACATTACCTCCTATAATCAAGTGTAAATAATATCAAAACCACATCCTAACTCCATCACCACACCCATGAGCCATACCTAACTAATAAGACGTATCAATGTCTAAACTGCACATTTTACATAAGGGAACCAACCAACATAAAGTTACTATAGGATATAAAAAAAAAATTAAGCACGCTAACAATAAGTTCACATAAATAAATGATTATACTAATATTCTCTGACGTGATCTACGGTAATAAAGCTCGCAACAGCATAGCTAGGCACGATCAAAACAAAACATTGAACTGGAGACCACTACAGATGCTCACAGTGAGAGCACCTAATAAACACTAAAAAATAAGCGAATCGAAACCGACGTATGAAAGCAGCACCTCTTCAGCAAAGCGTTCATTTTCACATAATGACGCAGCATAATTCATCAGAACGTGATTTAACCAATATCTTCAAGAAGGTCATTTAACAAGAACATATCTTTGATCACATTTATTTGACATATATCCTTTATGTGATCTAATTTCAGAGTCTGAGCAACATTAAGCAACGTTCAATCTGCATCATTCATGATCAAAAGAAAATTTTGTATGTCCTCCGTCTTTTGATACTGCAAAAGGTCGTATGTACTGGAAATGAATTTATTTTTACTTTGGTGCAGATTTTTAAAAGTAAGTAACGAGTTATATATATAAATTAATATATTTTGCTGAAAGAGATCGAAAGTCTTTGCTCAATAGCAAAGGAATTGCTTGCGGGGCAATATATATAAATGAATAAAACTAGTTGGCTTATGAACACCTGCACCAAAGGGAACTATTATTTTCGGTACATACGAACTTTTGCAGCATCAAGGACCATATTCTCATGAATGAGAGTGTAGCCTGAGTGTGAGCGTTCCTTGATAGTTTTGCGAGCAACTCATGAGCATTGCTTGAGCAGATCTTGGAGATTGTTTGAGCATAGTGCTTTGAGTATAGATAGAGCTTTGATAGAGCTGTGAGAATAGAGCACAGAGCTAAAGTAAATAAAGTTTAAAGTTGTTAGATTTAAATTTCAAAATGGGAAAAAAAGGAAATAGCAAAACTTCTTTTATTTTATCATTATCATTATCATTATAATTATCATTATAATTAATTTTATTATTATTATATTATTATTATTATTATATATTATTATTATTATTATTATTATTATTATTATTATTATTATTATTATTATTATTATTATTATTATTATTATTATTATTATTATTATTATTATTATTATTTTAAATTTAATTTTCCTATTAGTTTGCATTTTATTATTGCGAATTTAAAAATATATTTTCTGTTCACAAAGAAATTAAAACAAACTAACAAAATATTTATTTTCAAAACTTACAAAGGGATGACACACACACACACACAAACAAACATATCCACACACCTACACAACACACACACACACACACACACACACACACACACACACACACACACACACACAAACATAACCACCTTACACACACACACACACGAACTCTCTCTTACACATACACACACACAAACATATCCACATACACACACACACGAACTCTCTCTCTTACACATACACACACATACACACACATACATATTCACCAACACACGCACACACACAAAGATATCCACATACACACACACACACGAACGAACTCTTTTACACATACACAGACAAACATATCCACCTACACACACACACACACACGAACGAACTCTCTCTCTCTTACACATACACATACATACACACACACACACACACACACACACACACTGACGCACTCACTGGATTTCTATAATATTCTAAACGCTAAAGACTGAATTTAAAAAAAAAAAAAGAAATATGTTGAAATATATTAAAAGAAGCAAAATGAAAAAGTTAATAATGTGATGAAA
>JABUQX010068371.1:0-7500 GCA_015478945.1 Trachelipus rathkii | reverse complement strand
AGGTCCCCCACCTGAGATCGATCACACGTGAGAGCGAGAGATAACAACACAGATATTCAAATGAGTCCAATCATATTGCGGAGATAAATACCCTATCTTAAGAGATACCATATAAATTTCTATAATGTATAAAAAGAGATGAGAAGACTAGATGTTATTCCTTCACACATATATAACGTAATCAGCTTTAAGTCATAACATTACATCTAAACGAAACACAGATAAGAGAAATACCTTTTTAACCAGGAAATTCTCTTCACGTAGTGATTAGCAATTAAGGGCTCGGAAACCCTACCTATATATCAACATAATTAATCTTTCCGTATAGCGAAGTTAGGTGATATACGTTTAACATTAATATAATATATAATAACGTTATTCATGGGAAGATAAATTGAAATAGTTAAATTAAAACAGTGGTAATTTGTAGGTTATAATGATAATAAAATAAAATATATAGTGTTATATGAGAAATTATATAATATTGGTGTATAAAATTAGTTAAAATATTAGTATATTAATATATATATGAAAATTATATAAACAAACATGTATAACTAATTTATTTAGTGAAGATAACCAGTGAGTAGTAGTGGAGTATAGGGTTATATATTATTAGGTATAAGGATTAAATAAAATATTTATAAATTAAAAGGTTTGAAAGTAAATGTAAATGAGAGTAAGGTTATGGTTGTTGTATATAATTAGTGGTTATATAATAATTATATTTAATCAGTGATATAAGTTTGAGAATCGTATGTTTAGAGTGGAAGGTTGCTATTCAAAGAAATATTATTTTATTTAAAAGCCATAGGCCAGTGAGGCATTGCTCTATCTTATTTTTAAGAACAATTGAAATTTAAATTTAAATTAAGAAAATAAATAACAAATAATAATAAATTTAATATAAAATAAAAAAATAGCGATATTTATATAATTAAAATTAAACCATATGAAAATTAATCTACAAAATTCTTAAAGAAAGTATGAATTAAAACCAAAAGATGATTGGCTTTATTTTAGGCTTGAATTGATTTTCGCCCTATGATTACTCCTGTTAAGACTATTCTAGGTACATCGGATTTACCACATTCTGAGTTCTAGAAAATAATAGTTAATTATCTGGATGATAATATAATAGTATGATATTAATATATATGTTTATCATTTTGTTAAAAATTTTATTCCCTCCAATTTTTGTATATGTTAAGTGAGATCTCCTCAAGTACCTAACCTCATATTAGCTTCATGAATATAGCGTGTCCATATTGTTGCATTCACTCTGCAAATTATAGTTTAATCTCACAGTTTCTAGTCATCCTACTTCGCTCTCTCAACTATCACGAGTCTCTCTCTCTATATATATATTATAAGTACCCCATATACCAATTTGGTGAGAATGACATTCTCCTGGGGCCTCCCGCCGTTCACGTTAAAGTAATTACACCTCTCCGTTAATTTAGATTCTTGAACCGTGTGTATAGATAGTTGAATTATGTATTTAATTTGTACGTAAAAATATATACTATATATATATATTATAATATATAATAATATATATTATTTAATAATATCTATTTAGGTATATCTATACAGTCAACTAATAAAATTACATAGATAATTAATATATATATATATAATATAGAAATAGATATATATATATAATATATATTATATAATATAAAATTATTAATTCAAAGCTCGACAATTAAAAGAAGTATTATGTAACCACCACAAAAATAAATAAATGAGTTTTTACTTTTTTTATGTACATTCAGTCATACTTTAATATGTATATAAAGATATGACCATGTAATATATATATATATATATATTATATATAATAATATATTATATATAAGATACAGTAATAAAGATTCGACTAGTATAATTTTAAGTTATATGCAATGATTATTATATATAATATATATATATATATAATATAATAGATTATATATATATATTAATATTATAATATTAATATATATAATATAAATTATATTAATAAATATAGAATATATATTATAGATATATATATTGATCATACCCAATTAGTGATAAAATATAAGTTGTACCCCAATACAGGCTTATATAATATATATAATATATAATATATATATATAATAATATATATATAAATTATAAGTCCCTTTATAATTATTTATTTTTAAGATTATCATTTTAGTGTATAATTGTATCATTCCCATAATAAAAGTTTATTATACGGGATTATAAGATTAATTTTAGTTAAAATTATATTATATAATATATATTATAAGTATATATATTAATAATATATAATTAAAACCACTCATTGTTAACATCAATAAATTAATAAAATTAATTTATTTATTAAAAATAAACTAAAAAATTATAAATGAAATGATTTAAAAGAAAATCAATTTGAATTTTAATAAAATAGAAAATTAATATTAATTATCTTTTTATATAAAAAATTATATAAAATTTTTATATTATTTCTTTACCTAAATATATAAAAATCATTACCAACGACATGGTCCGAAGATAGTCATAATAATTAATAGTATTTATATTATAGTGTGTAGATGAGGTAGGAGGGGATTTGGTTTTTAATACGTGTAGTGAATTAGATTGTTGATTATGCCGGGGTTGAAGGTATGGGAGGAGAGGGTAGGTTAGTTAGATATTATAGGGATTAATATATATAAGGTTATATGAGTATATAGATTAATTACTCGGTAGAGTGATGAATATTAAGTGGATATTATATATGATGAGAGAGGGTAGGATTGGATGAGTAGATATAGATGTGATTATGGTATATATATAAATATATATATAATTATTAATATATATATTATATATTATAAATAACTATATATATATATAAATATATTAATATATAATATATATAATATATATAACAGTATATAGTTAGTTCAAAAAAAGTAATATCTCATTGAAAAAATTTATTTTATGAAATACTAATATGAATAATAGTAAAATCTGTACGATTAATTTAATTTACATACTAACAATAAATAATTATTATTTTCAAAAACAATAAATCAAAGTGCTCAATATGTCCACCATTGGAATACACTCAGCATTATGTCGATACATTAGTTCAAAACTCGTCCAAACTCTTTGCCGAGCATGTCTGATTCCATTGCTTCACGCTAGCTTTTAGGCTTATCTTTATCAGTTCGTTTAAGTATAGCAGGTAGTGAGATAACGCAGAATACGCATAAGAATAATACGTAATAATCACAGCAGCCGTTATATTTATGAAGCAGTTGGATGCAGACATTCTCGCATTGCAATAACTATATAGCTACGTATATATATTTATATAATATAATAAAGGTAATTCTGTACGAGTGCTACTGTTACAGAGTAAATGGCAGCCATATTTTATTCAATCAAAGCGACCTTATTCCAAACACTTATAATTTGATGCGGAAAAATATTTATCCTCAGATTCCGATGGAAGTAAACTAATTGCATAATTTCTAGTTCCAATAGTTATTCTATATTAAAATAATCTTTTATTCAAATCGGGTATAATTGAATTCTGATAACACACACCTGTATATATATATTAATATAATATTATATATATATATATAATAATAAATATTTATCCATTACATATCATGTTGGCTATACATATATAATAATATAATATATATATGAATTCAGTAATATTAGAAATATTATTAATTTATATAATATATATAATAATATTAAATATATATTAAATATACTCCGATGATATTAATTATATAATGTAAATCAACAATATTTATTTATTATATAAACCAGGATCTTATCGAAAGAAATATGCTTGCAAATGATAAGAAAGCTGTCTTGAAATCAAAAATCAAAATATTTTTCAAGATAGGAATTTTTGTAAAAGATCTTTTAAAAGTTGATTTTTATCTCTATAATAATAAATAAGTAATAGGCCATAACTATAAACTATATAAAGAATATAATTATATATTTATTTTTATTATATATAATAAATTAAAAATCCTAATATATCTAAAACTATTATAATATAAATATATAGTAATTCATATAATAATCATTATAACCACATTATAAGAATAATATATGCGTGAATATATGAACTATATATATAATATTATATATAATTAATAATAATATATATATATATAATATAATATATATATAACTATATATAATTAATATATTAATATATTTTAAATTAATATTTTAATTTATAATAAAGCATTCCTGAGGCCGGTAAGTACATAGCGTGAGTGAACAACTTTAACTAAGTGTTAGCTACAATGGTTGATAGAGTTGCTGTACTGGTATGATGCATTCTCTAACACTTAAAAGCGTCTACGTCTCCTCCCCCTGCCTTCCTCTCGGATATAAAACTTGTACACGAGATAGAGCAACCGCGACAGACAACGGATCGCCTTAATTTAGATATTACGAAAACTGGTTTATAGAGAAGATACTGTGTATTATTTCGAGAGCCGAGTTCGAATTATCGAATAATCTGCTCGCGATTTAAAAAGTGTTCTTTATTTGTTTTTTTTTTTTTTAAGTAAAAAAAAAAGAATAAAAAAAGGTCTTGAGCCTTGAACTCAGGTGTATGTGTTGGTTGAGGATTCTTTACCCTTTCTCTTTTCTTTTTTTATCTTTACCCTACGCAATTTAATTCATTGTTATTGTTTTTGAGGACCAACATATCAGGAAAAATCAATGCATTTATACTTATGTAGATAATTATTAAAGGAAGAAGTATAAGAGCGATCACAATTGAGAGGTAGATAAAAGCTTTTATCATTGCCCCTTAATTAGGGTTACGCTATATTGGAAATATAATGGTTTAAGTTTTAAGAACCACATATAATACCTACAGTATATATTATAAATGATATACCAAATTATATATATATAAAATTACTTGAATAATAAATAGATATAATAATAAATATAATATTATCATATAGTATATATAATAGTAAGAAAATTTTTAAGATATAGATATTGATTGTGTAATTTTTTTTATTATTATTTTTATTCTATAAATAAATGATGTTTATGTGTTAGGGGATAGACAAACATCTTTGCGATCAAAGGAATTTTAAAAAATTTTATTATAAATTTTTTATTTTATTATATTCTATATTTTTTATATTATAACCGTACAAAATTTTATTTATTATGTTTTGATATATATGTATTATTTTCTATGAACCTAAACAGTATATATAGTAGTAGGTAATACATATATATAGTATATATATATATATAATATATCGGTACAAGGAAGAGAGAAAACCAAAAATTTTGAGGAGAGGATAACCATGTAGAAGTATGGAGACATCTTCCCAAGATAAATAAAGAGGAAAAATAGTATCCCTACATCCGTATTATATTTATTTATTACGTATATATATTTCATCTAATATTCATCTGGATATTATCTATTATATATAATTATTATTATTATTATTATAATTTATATAATATAATTATTTATATTAATTTAAGATTTAACCAATTAAACAAAAAATAAATAATTATATTATATTATATCTATTATTATTATATTATTATTATTATTATTATATTATTTTATTTTATTTATAATTATTAATATTTATTAATATATTTATATATTATTATGTATTATGTGAGTTGCCTGATATTGGTTACTATCTTGCATTTATAGAGGATAAGATGGTTTGCAGGATTAAAAAGAATTTTACCATATCAATTAGAAATTCGAGACCCCGACTAGAACGCACTGCCATCTTTTGCGGTATTTATACCCTATTGTAGAATAGTAACTAAACCATGCCTTTTTAAAAAAATATTAAAATAAAAATCCAAATCAAATAATGCTGAAAAAAACAGCATTATTCACTAAATCAAAACAAAAACAATTATACTATATTAATTAATGAAACATTAATAAGAATAATTAAATCATCTTTAGCTAATAATAAATTAAAATTAAATATGCAAATAATTACTAATAATTATTAATAATAATAATTTAATTATACTAAATAATAGTCAGCTTATAATAATAATAACACACACGCGTAATAATATATACAAAATAATATAAATAAATTTAAATAATAATATATAAATTAATAATAATAATAATAATAATTAAATATATAATAATTAATTAATGTAATATTAAATATTATAATAAAAATATTATTATATTAATTAGTCTATTATACTAAATTATTTAATTATATATAAAAAAAATAAGAAATTTTTTTATAAATCTTTTAATAATAATAAATAAATTAAAAAGACTAATAATAATAACATTCTTGAATATATAGAATTTAAAATATATTGGAAGTAATAATGTTAAAAATTTAATTAAAATAAGTTAAATGAATTTTATACTTTCGTACTAAACATTATAATAATATAAGGAATAATAATGATAAAAAATAATGAACATAATGATACATTTTACCTGGTACTGATCATTTCCAGAAATTGTAATTAATAATAATAATAATAAATTAATAACAATAATTAATAATAAATTATAATAAAATATAAATAATAATAATTAAATTATATAAATTAAATATTAACCAAAACATTATACACAATGTGATTAATAATAACTAGATATAAAATAATAAAATATAATAATCACATAAATTTAATAATAATATTAATTCATAATAATTATTATTTAAATATCAAGAATAATTAATGATATAATTATAAATAAATAATATAATAATATACAAAATATATAAATAATTATAATAAAAGTAAGAATAAATAAAAGTAATAAAGAAAAAGAACATAAAAAAAAAGAAATACAGAAAAAATAAAAAAAAATTTTATTATATTTAACCATTTGTATAATATCTGTAAATTATAAAATAATTTTATAAAAAAATAGAAATCACTGTAATGATGATTTGTAAAAATTGCTCAATATTCAGCAATTTAAATTAATAAGAGGGAAATAAAAAATATCCAATTAATAACTATTAATTTACTTCTTTTAAAATTAGTCTACAGAATTAATTATAAAAAGTTTATTTTTAAAAAGATGGTGAAGTCGGCTTTGATATTAGCTAATTTACGTACGGCTTCTCATCTAAATTACTAAGTCTTCATTTATTAAATACCAGCTCTCTGATATATATTAAATTCACTACCATTTAATTTTATTAATACTTATACTTACTATTACTATTACTTTTAGTAAAATATAAATAACTCAATAAAATATAATACTTTACCTTTTTATATCTCTTCTATACATTTCAACATTTTCCTCACGTGATATACACTATATTATTATAAATACGTCATATTATATATATATATATATAATAATATTATTAATATATATATTAACTCAAAAATAATTAATATTAATCATAACATAGACACTATCCTATTCTACACTTGTGGATTCAATAAGAATCACTTATAAATTCATTTATGTTGTATTAAATATAATAATATGACAGG
>JABUQX010068370.1:5000-18189 GCA_015478945.1 Trachelipus rathkii | reverse complement strand
ACTCTCACTTATTCTCACATTCACGCCCCATTTCTTCACAGCACACAAGACTCTAACTATAACCAGAACCCCTAATAGTTCCTCAATTCTTTCATTCTTCTCTACACTAACACACCCTCAGATCTATCCATCTTTGCGTTAACATTATTTTCGAAGAATTCCTGGCAGATGACTTTCAAACGCAAACGCATCTCCAGAAACATCCACACGTGCACCAGACAACAGTTACACTTATTAGGCCCCATAATCTATCCTAAAAACTGTGCTTTTTTAATTAAATATAAACCCCCCGGGCCACGTCCACTAGTTTCACATTATACAGCGAAGTGCTTATGTTCGTAGCGAGCCAAACTTTGACTCTTTTACGTAGGTTCTTCTCTCTGCGGGCTTCTACTTTGTTTTTACTCCCTCAGCACTCTTCCTCTGTTTAACCGAGGCTTTACACTGTCATGCCCTCACTTCAAGTATTGTTAATTAATTAATTTCCCTACTCTTTATAAAATTACAGAGGCCGACATGGATAAAACAGAGGCATATCAATCGAAAAGAAAATAATAATTACCTAACACTAAAATGATGAAAAATTAATAAAAAATAGATCCAATAAGCAATAATAATAATAATAAATAATATACAAGCTCAATAATAATAAATAATAAATAATAATTAATAATAATATAAAAACCCTTAATTACCTACAAGATGCAATTTTTTACCTAAATTGAATTCTTAGTGAATATGCAATAGTTTGGATTTAGTTACTAATCGGAACAAAATTTGTTAAGCAAATTGTCTTTGACATCTTTTTTTAAATTCTTTTGAGAACGACGGCAAAACCGATATCTACGTAAGAAGATGCATCTTGCTCGATGTACAACGCCTCTAAAAATCTTGATGTTGACTCGACAGCGACTCCTAGTGGGTTAGAAAACAAGCTAATATATCAAATTATTTCACTTTCCAATCCAAAAAAAATGGTTTGGAAATTGGACAACGCCCTTTGCGAGCACAAAACTCCAAAAGAGATCGAAGAAATCGTTCTATGTATTAGTTTTATGAGCTTAACTGGATTTGCCCATCTATGCATATATTTAAGTTATGATAGTCACTATATCGAAAAAATTTTCCCTGAAAAGCTTGATACCGCAAAAAATGATCAAAACATGAGAAGTTTTGAAAAAATTGAAAATTCTGAAAGAATGACTAGTCACCGAGGAACCACTCCGAAAACATAAATATGAGATAAGAAGGCGTTTTAAAGAGGGCAAAAACTGCATTGCACAGTTTCCGTGTGATAGGTCAAAAATCCGGCTGAAACAACATTAACCCACCCGATATATTATTATGTCCTATTTCTCTAGTGAGGCCGAGTACTCACCACCACCGCGAGCGACACCGAACACACACACCCACACAAAACCACTTCAACCGCGCAACGCCCCAACAACACAACCCAACAACCCCACAAAACAAACACAACCACACACCACCACCTCTCGCAGCATGGCATTCCAGCGTCCACCTGGAGCCCAACAAAATCATTCGTTCCCTTGAACCTTCCTATCCTTATTATTAGATAAATATATCAAAGGATTTCCGATCTCTTAAATTATTAACAAGATTCTATATAAAGGCTACTTTAATTATATAGTATATATATATAAATATATATATATAATTAGCTATATATATATATATACTGATAATATGTTATAATACCGTATATTATGAATATAGTTATATATATATATATATATAATACATTTTAATATATAAATATATAGATATATAATAATTATATATACCTTAGTAGCTCACCCATCCAACGATGATTTCACATTGGACCTCTCTCCAGATCCAGACCAGCCGGCACCTACCAGTAATCTATGATACCATGCCTAATCGCTGATTACGCTTATCCGAATCCTGCTAACAATTAATTGGTCACTCGATTTCTACAGCACGTTATCGGTAATTGCTAACGACCTGACCATTCTAATTGTTATCGAGTATCTGCGCTATCGCTTAGCATTTTTCTATAGGACTGTCAAACTTATCTGGAAACTAGTAACTCAGGATAGATTCGAATTACCTCCCGCCCAGAACGATTATTCCCAAAAAAAATTAGCCACTCATATATAGGTATACTAATATATTATACCATTATCGCTAATATACTTATCGTATATCCTATATATATAGTTAATTATATATAATTATAAATTATATAGTATATATATTACGAAACTCACTATTCTATCTTGATTATTCCCAAGAGGAATTCTTTATTCGTCTAGATCAATCTGGTCAGAAATATCATTACAATATATCATTTACTACAATATTAGTATTGTTTTATTTCTTTAAAGTAGTCGAGCAACAGTGATGCAGCTGAAGATGGTGCTCATGTCGGAATGTGCGGCGACTGGGCTGGGAGGGCAGTGGGAATGGACCCAAAAGTGGGACAGTATGGGAGGGGGGAGGAGAGTGGGTCAAGAAATATTGCCAGGGGGAGGAGACCACGTCCAAACCAAAGGTTTGGATCATAGATTACGATCCCATGGGGCCGTGAAGTTGAGGCGAAAGGGAGTGGGGTGCACCATCACATGTTTAAGTGGGGTCGAATGAATGATGTGGAGATTTATTGAGTGGGATAGCCTCCTATACCAACTTCTCAGAACAGGAATCCATTCCTATCGAACTTTTAAGTTAGTTCAACCAGCAGATGCATATTATCGAAGGGCTGTTGGTGGAACGAAGGGTGAGGGGTAGCGTCTCGTGCCAAACAATACATACTTGAGTGATTCGAACAATTCAGATGTGTGTGGCTTTGGTGGGTCGTCGTATTCAAGACCGGATCACTACAATTGGAGGCGAGCGGGGATGAGGACTATTTAAATATCGGTAGGCTATGTGCGTTGAGTGTGTGTGGTAACACCTGATGTGCCAGCAGTAGAGTTTCGCCCTTAGAGCATAAATTGAAAAGAGGTGTGAAGCAGTGATACCTGGCTAGTAGAATATGTATTCCGATCACATTACGATTATTATTGGTTGACGGACCTGAAGGTGAAGACCGACAAGTTGCAAATAACTAAGAAAATGTGTATATGAAAGTGGATAAATGATGGAGTGTGACAAGAAAGGGGAATATATTGAAAATAATAAGTCAGATCTTGCTAATGAGTCGGAGAGATAGGGGGAGAGACAAGAAAAGTAAAAAGGGCTCGCAGCAGAGAAGCACCGTGGTAAAGGATGGTAGAGGAAACGAGGAAGAACAAGAGCGTGAACTGAAGAAGTGAAAGGAGGACATAAGAGGAGATTGGTATTCCATGAGAAGGTAGTTTGAAAAAAATTAGAGAACCTAAACAGACAGGCCCCAGTATATGGATGGTAATCCTATGAAGCAGAGACAGTGCACAGGCCGAAGCGTAAAAAGAACAAGGCCAGCAAAGAGGTCGGCGCAGCCAAGTCGGGGGCGATGATGTATGAGGTCCCAAAAAGCCAAGATAGGCATTTTTAGTACTTTGACAAAAACGGTATAGAGGATCAAAGAGAAAATGTGCTCTTTCTATCACAGTGCAAATAAGCTAAGTGTGAATTTTTGGTGAGATGTGCATAAACAGACAAACAGGATAAACGGATTACTTCAAGAACTTTAAATGTGAATGTAGCTAATGACGGGGAAGGAGGAAGAGATAGTTGAAGGAGGTCGAGATACAGAGGGGGAGGGTGTTACAACTATGGAAGAGTTGGAAGGTGACTCTGAGGAACAATATAGTGAAGTTTCAGGGAAGATGGGACACCAATTAGTAACTAACCAAAACGAGAGGAGAGAAAATGGAAAGAATTTCTTGAAAATTGTTCAATAGTGCTTGAACGAGAGTCCGATGATCTAGATACCGAGAGCGAGTGGGGAATGTCCAGCATAGTCTCCAAATAGAATAAAGGAAAAAAAGTATAGGGGAGTGTATCAACTACAGGTAACATTCTTGTTGGAACACTTGGCCTAATAAAGAGAATTACTAGATAAAACACTGAGATGGTAGATAGAGCCCCAGACTGGCTGAGAAGAGCAGCACGGATATAAAAAAGAACAGGAAGCACGACGATCTCTTTGTTGCCTTGAAATTTACGTTAAAAAAGGTTATGTGGAAATCATAATAAGCGAGCGATAGTAGGCCTCATTCCATAGTTCTATAAGAAAAGCTTTGTTCTAGTGCTTATTAAGGGCGTATCTCATGGAGATGTGCTAGAGATGAGGAATATGCAGAGACATAAAAGTTGAGAGAATCCCTGGAGAGTTATCTTTAACGAATAATAAATGTAATGTAGAGAACATGAATTATCAGAATAAGGAATGGTTTTAGGGGAGAACAGGAGTACAAACAGGGTAAGCGTTCTTATGTCACCCTTATATTTGTTTGTCAGATTATCTGACTGTGACAGTAAAAAAGTGAGGATGAGCAATATGGAGACTCTAGACTGTCTATTCTGGCTGCTGCTTGTCATGACTTGAGCTATGCTCAACTGGAGCGAAGAGGGAAAGATAGGCCGAGAAGAACTGACCGGTCGATGATAGGTAGAATGCTTTTGGCTAACTAGTCTTAGCGAGAGCGCCCTCAGTCACTGACTAATGAACACATAAAGACTGAGAATTTCATTGTGAGATATACGGGGGACTGAGAGCAGATGTGCAGGACTGAGGATATAGATGGTGGGAAGCAAAAACTTTGAGATGAGAGTATTTGAAAAGAGGAGGAGGAAATGTACAGATGATAACAAGATAGAATATCTTCAGTAGGTGCACGGTTGTAAGAGCAGGGACCCTAGCTCTGCGTACAATAGACATAATGAGTTATGGGTTGAACAGGGTTGATATTCGACTAATATGTTAGACAAACAGCCTGATTCTACTATATGGGCAGATACATGGAGTACGACCACATACAGAGAGCGATTGTAGAGTACTCGTCGCACAGAGATGTTAGTGTTTTCTAAGATTGACTGTGCGGAAAGCATCTAGAAGGAAACAGACAAAGAACACCTAAAATAAAGGAGGAGGTTGACGTGATTAGGCTATATTAAATTAAGATGGATGCAGCTCGATGATATATAGAGTGGGACACTGGACGAGATGCAGGAGGAGAGAGTGGCCATGGGAGATGGGGTGAGGACAATAGGTGGAGGGACTCATGAGAAACATGGAACTGCGATCGATGCTGGAGAATGGAAGAGAGAGTCCTGGAGATAGCGGAAGGATTTGGAGAAGAGCCTGGGCCCTTTACAGGGTCTTACCTTTTCCTTGGGAGCATAGTTGTAAGTTGTAAAATTATTATATAATAACTCAAATATACAACATATATAATATATAAACTATCTGATATACCTATATATATAATAATAAGTAGAATATTAACTAATAACTATAACTCATAATAATAATATATATCATATAATACATATAATATATAATAACTACATATATATATATACTAACCTAACATACAAGATCCTACCACTAATAATCATGATTAATATGGTAAATGATATATACTAATATATAGTATATATATTGAACTTCTATTGTTTCTATTGAGCTTTGCTGCAAACTACTCTTCTATACAATTCTTGAATAAAACAATATAATTGCCTTCTAATAATGAGCCTCCTCCCTTCAGTATTTGTCAAGGCCACTTGCTGAACCATTTACATACTTAGGGTTTTTCAAACAGGTTTCGGTAGTTTCTCAATCTGATATGCCATAAAACTGAACTAGCAATATTAGCTTCTGTGTCAAATCAAGAATTAAGTGTCAAGTGGCTATCAATCGCATTAATAAGTTACATCAAAGCACTTACTGCAATGACGAAAGGTATTAGAGTCCAAGAAATGACTGCGTGAATTCCAGTAAAGCCCTCCAAAAAGACATCTACCAAATAGCATGACTATATAGAGAGTTATCTAAAAGTAGTGACCGATGACTTTTCTTTGATTATGAATATCAACTGGGCATTACCACGGCTGCAAGCGGAAGATTTTTCGTTGGATAGAGGTCTCAATTTTTGACGAAATAAAAAAGTCTTTACTGGAATCTCTAACATTCATTTTCCTGGTAGTTGGTGCTAGTTTTTCAGTGTTTTTAAGTTATCAGACCCCACTACATCATCCGCTAATCAGGTCAGAAAACCTATTCACGCTTTGGTAGTTATATTCATTTCTCTAACAAGAGGGAGCTGTTACCTAGATGGCAAAGATGTCTTAGCGGTTTAATTATTCTTAAACAAAAGGATAATTTCATTTCTTTCATCAAGAAAATTAAGTTTCGCCTTCTACTTTTCTTAGTATCTCATCCTATTTTCTTACAATTGTATGTAGTAGCTTTATTTATATAATATATTATAAATTATATATTATATATATAGTATTACCTCATATATATATATAATATATATTATTACTTATATATACTCTATAATAAGTATATTACCAGTATATATTATGACTATTATGTACTATGACTATATAATTATATATATATATATATAGTATATATATATAACGTATAATTCAGTAATCTCTCAGAGTTTAAAGTATCTAGTTACTTGCTCATCGGCTATACCTGATCGTTATCCGGGTATCGCCAAAGAAGGTAAGCAAGTATTGGTGTATTGTATCGCTAAAGTATATTTTTGTGTATCGATGTATCAGTATCGCTTAAGCAAATTTTTTGAATCGAGATGCCATCACTGTATTATATATATATATATATATATATATATATATATTATATATATTATATATTATTATACTTATATACTATCAATATTTTATTAACTATATATCTATATATTTATATCATATATATATACCTCATCTATATATATATATATTATATAATATATATATACTATTATTTTAACTATTATATATATATATTATATAAGTAATATATAATTAATATTTTAGACCATAGAAGGGAAGGTTGTGTTATTACGTTCCAATCTCTTTTGCAAACCTCTTCAGTATATCATAAAAAAAAGGTATTATTAAAAAAACGTCAAAAAAGATCATCAGATTTCAAAAAAAAACACTTTGAAAAAAAAATACATCAAAAATAAAATAAAATTTCTCACCAGTTTTTTTACAACAATATGTAGTAAATTTATTTAACACTTTAGATATATCACAACTAATTCTAAATTTATTTAACCTCCACTTTATATATTACTACTATCATATCGCCTAACAATATAAATATAATATATGTTATATATATATTTTATGATACTAAGTTATATTTATATTTTTGCAATATATAAAAAATTGCAATCATTATTAATTCACCATAAAACATTTATGGCACACTACTATTATACTCATGCATCGTGCTACTCTTCTGTAACGACCCTACAAACTCGAACTACGATGCCATAATTTACTCTGTTGTTTTTAGTGACTTCAGACTATAATTACAACATATTGGAATATGCATAGAAAAACAATATAAAATCAGAAGAAGACAAGAAAAATCTATATTTTTTTAACCTATGGATGATAACACCTAGTTGTGAAGTAATATATCTAATAATTAAAAGGTTCAAATAAGGAAACCCTTTAGCTAGAGAAGAAACCCCCACAAGCAAATTGACTCTCCGATGGCCTGAACTCATTTCTTAGAAGATGCTCACAGCTTAATTCAGCACAAAAGGATAGCTTACACCTGGTACATATTAGTGTTAATTCACATATGGAAAGCCAAATGGTTTATCATCAAGCCGTTTTGGCCCACACTGATAGTGACGATGTGGTGAGACTTCAGCAAACAACCCTACTGAAGTATGAAGATGGATTTTGACTTTGTTGACTTTGATAATTCATGCCAGAATTCAATTACATCCATTCACCTTCAAAGGAACTCACACCAAGACAACCTCATCGAAAAACTGAGAGCAGGTCATCAAGGAGCAATACTATGTTCAAAATCTTGGTACCTCAATCTCGTCCTGCAAAAGAAGGCACATGATTAGAACACACAGTCGGACTCCTCAGAAAAAACAGTATAATTTCTCCTCATACCAAGAGAAGCATCCATCTTCCACATGATAGTGGCATGAAATGGGCAAAGGTTTTCATTATTATCAGTGCTTGCAGCAAATATTTATCAGCCCCGTCCTTATCAGTCGAGAGCGATCATATTTTTAGTGTAGGTGAGAATGTAAGCACCCCAAAAGAAACAGGCTCTGGCCGCCGGATACTAGTGAAGCTTAATGTTTTTGCTCACAATTGAGAATTTTTGAATTTGTTACTTGAATTGCATATCTATTAAGCGTAATTCAATATGAGTATATTATTATTATGTCATCTCTGAGACCCAATAGCGTTTTTTTATTTTGTCTTTTCAGTTGACTAATTATATATAGGCTCTTTTTTATTATTATTGCTATATATCCTGTATCACGATAATTTGTAGTCTAGTTCAAAATCTTCTTTGTAAATTCGACTCATGTGATAAATCGTAAATCTAGTCATGCTAAACTTTTGTTAATACTTACTGGAAATGGATATATAGAAATATTTTTGAAATAAAACACTAGCATAAAAATATGGTTTTATCATTCAATATTGACCTATAATTTGCCTTTATTATTCCTTTAATAATTCTAACTTATTTAATTTACAATATTATTGACAACTTGGGCACATCCAAATATGAAATAAATGAAAGCTATCGGTTGTACAGGATATGAGCACATCCTGGGTGACTCCAGCAGTACACAATGCTATTCATGTCTTACTTATTACTGTTCTATTTATTATATAATTAAAGTATCGGCCTTGGTTACCTAAAAAAGGGATAGCTAGCTATCAGTATCGCTCTCTTTTGCTGTTCTGGTATTTTGTGTTCATCTATTAAATTTGAACTTACCCCACACATTCTACGCTTTTAAGGGAAAATTGATAAATGGTATTTATAAAATAGTTTAAGGATGTGCATAATGAAAGAAACTCAAAGTGTTGGGCATAATCCTCATGGAATTTACTTTTATAAACGATTTAATATAATTTACGATTGAAAAAATGCTGTTTAGTGCATCTTATTTAAAGTTCTGTGAAACTAAGCATTTTCCAAATGGTGGTGGTGTACACTAAAAATTAGTTTTACAAAATTTTTAAAGGTTTTATTTTCTTTAAGTAAGCTTGGTATTTCATTTTTTGTTTATTCATTTATATTTTATTATTATATTGGCAGAATGAGAATAGTTTGAAAGAAAATTTGGTTTCTAAGAAAGATGTACAATGTAAGCATGCATGTATAAGTCATAAAAGTCCATGGAGAAGCCGTACAACTTCCCCACTTCCTGATGCATCAAGTCAGCCATCTTTGTCCAACAAACTTACTTCATCCCTTCCTACCCTTTATTTTCAAGATAATTCTTGTAGTCATCTTGATTCACAATCTTCCGCACATTCTCTTCTAATGACTCTTGAGAAACCAGTAAGTATAAAATACTAATAAAAGTTTTGAATACTTTCTGTACACCCTACAATTTCTATTTTATTTTTAGGTGTATCAGATCGTATCAAGTTCCATCAGTATCGGAAATTTTGTGAGCAGTAGTATTGGTAAAATTTTGCTGATACCTTTTACCAATGCCAAACATTTTGTGTCTTTAAATTGATATTTATACCTAAAGAGGGCTACGGGATTATATTTTTTTAAGTCACTATAATGTATAGAATTTGTCAATATCTACCCAGATAGATATGTCAAACTCTGCTATATTTAATATAATTAATTTATTTATTATAATAATATATAATATATTAGCATATATATTATATATATATATAAATATAATATAACCGTTAATATATATATACTATAAAAATATATTAAATAATAATATATTTATTGTTATTATATTTATTCATTTACTTAATTATTATATTGTATATATCAGAATATATGATATATAATTTATATTATATATAGATAGTTTTATATAATATATATGAGTATATTTTACTATATATTATATATATATGCTTCTTTATGGTTTCATGGTGCAGATAAAATGATTTTTTTCAACTTTAATTTTTTTTCATTTTTATTATATAATAATAAAATTGAGCTGCTGATGAGCAGGCTGCATTAAAATATTTAAATACCAAAAAGTAATATATTTAATATATTATCAGTTTACTTTTTTACACATCTACGTTGGCCAGAGCCCAGGAGAGCGATGTCTCAGGAATATTATTTATAGTGTGTTGCTCAGACATTCTTACCAAAGAACCAAGGAGGAAATTTGATTCAGCCTAAAGTCTGATCATCTAGGTTAGGTCAAAACATCTTAACTGTGAGCACTCTCGTTCATGATCCCATAATTTTTGGTTGTTTTGTCTTGCTAACCTTGAACTCCATGATGTAGAGGTTGTCTGCTCTACTGCTCTTCTAATTTATAGTTTATCATGTAACGTGAAAACACAGAATTTATATATGAAAAGAAAACATATGTCTGTTATATTTACCTCAAACATTATTTTTTAGCATTACCCTATTTCTTCTCAAACCTCTTAGCATCCAAATACCCTTTTACATTTCTCTCAGTGCATCTTAATTACATTGCTTAAGTATCAACTACTAACGTTATATGAATATAAACAAGTAAAAAAGCCAAGTCCAAAAAAAAAAAAACAAATGCTATTTATCTCTCTGTGCCATGATATCTGTATAAGGTCATACTATCATATATCTTCATATCATATATTATATATAAAATTATATATATATTATATATATATATATAATATATATATATATATGATATAATATTATATAATATTATAATTTATTTGGAGGCCGGATATCCCAGCAACTATTCCAGTATCCAGCCAGATATCATGTATCCAAGCCAGATAATGGTATTGTACTTTCCTAGTAGGTTCTTCCTCGTTGGGGCAATAATATTCTCCAACAATAAATGTCTGAATCACAACAAACTCTCAAACACCCTCCCCAACACATACATATATAATCAATCAAACAATATGCAATACCCCCTCTAAAATAGTAAAGATACTTATTTTTTTTAAAAAAAAACAATACCTTATATCTATGTATTAATATAATATATACATAATATATATATATATATATATATATATATTACTATAATTTATACAATCTATTATTATATGTATTATATTATACTTAGTAATAATATAATTAATTATTACTTCGATATAATGTCAATACCAAGAACCATGTCAATAATATATAATTAGTAATATATATTATATTATATACTATATATCCTATATATATAATATATATAAATATATATATAAGACATATATCACTTGGAGTTAGAGAGACTTTCGATGTGTGGTACCAATGTTATATTATTTTATCATATTAGTTAATTCCATTTCTACTCAAAAAAAGCTGTTTTATTTATTCATAACATTATATTCATATATCTTAAGCTTAAAGAACATTATGTAATAAAGGTTGCAAAAAAGGACATAAAAGATTGGTTTTCAAACTTTTATTCATGCATTTAAGCCTTCAGGGTTTGTTAATTATAATTAACAAAAACTGAAAGGCTTAAATTCATGAATAATGTCTTGCCAACTTTTATTCTTTTTTATTATAATTACAAATTTTCTTAGGCTTAGATCTAAATGAAATAATAATTTAATGATACGTATCACCCACCCAAATTTTCGAGATTAAAATTTGATACCAGTTATAACCAAATTTATATAAATAAACAATTAATTATAACATTGTTAACCCTAACAATCCGAAACGTTCCCTAAATTCAGTAATATATTATATATACTTAACTTATATTATAATATATCATAATATAATTCTATTATTTTATCATAATAATATAATATTATAGTATATTGTATACTATATATACTCAGTATATATTATAAATAAATAAATTGTTATATTATATCTATTAATATAATTATATATACTATATATCTATAATTACAAATCCTTTTATATTCTCTATGTTAAAAATCTTTTTTTTAAAAGGTAATATATCGTTAGTATAACAATTGGATGGTTTTTATATTATTTGTATAATTGACATCTAGGATTTTGAAAGTTTTTTGCTTTAAATGCTTGCTAGCTACTGAAATATAGTCTTAACTCTCAAATTCGAAATAACACGAAATTAAATCGAGAGGCATCGGTTTCTCAAGCCTTAATCAAAAAGTAAGTAAAATGACTATATTTAACTATTTTCATGATTAGTTGCAAAGATATTTCTCTATAAGTTTGCATAGTATAAATAAATCCCGATTGTGATGTTCTGTCAGCTCATATATATAAATATATGTTATATTATATATATATATATATATTATTATAACTATATTAATAATCATAATATACATATATATTTATATAACTATTATATATAATTATATATTACTCTATATTAATATATATATATTATCCAAATTATACCATTCAATATATATATAGTATCTATAGTACTATCATATCACAGAGGCATGGTTAGTAAAAAAAAAAAAAAATCAAATTTGACTCACCAAACTACCGAACTTCTCAGAGTCAGATTCCTAAAAACACGACTCCCGACTCCAAAGAGGTTCGCATTTTTAAAAGAATCCGACTCCCGACTCCATGGAAAATTTCATACACAATTTCTGTCGATTACCACTGTCCTACACAAATTTCTCACATTATATGAGATCTAAATAAAGAGGGGTGTTTTCATTGGTCCTCAAATTCGTGAGCTTCTAAGAGAAAATGATTTTGATTCTGCACTACATGATAAGGAGAGTGGTGCTTTTAAACTCTTCAAGTTAGTTGCAACAAGATTTCTTAGGAACAAAATAGCAAAGAACCACATGTAGATGGTAGCAAACCTCATCGAGGCATACAAACGTGTAGGATTAAAATTGTCACTTAAGATACATTATTTGGAATGAATCTAGATTTTTTTCCTCCGAACTGTGGAGCAGTAGGTGATGAGGATGGTGAACAGTTTCACCAAGAAATTTCATCCATGAAGAAATGATACCAAGGTAAATGGAGCACACCAATGATTACAGACAATTATTAGACAGTAACAAGAGATGTTTTCTTCAATGTCTACAAGCTAATCGAATAATGACTAAATTTTGAATTAATCCT
>JABUQX010068369.1:27500-33746 GCA_015478945.1 Trachelipus rathkii | reverse complement strand
AGAACCATACATTGACATTACCATAGTGAGGCCCGTCGTGGTCCCATGAGCTCTAGGGATGGATTTCTGTTGTGACGAAGTTTTCACTAATTTAATGGATACAGGGGCGGTAGGCTGGGCTTTTTTTCGGACACTTTGCATATTTCCTACTGCTTTCTTTTCCATGCTAGTAGCGGACCTTACTCCCCAATCTTAGGGGGAAAAAAGGTAATAGATTAAAGAAAGAAAAAGAAGTATATATATATAAATAACTATATATAAATATATATTAATATATATATATATATAATATATAAATTATATATATATATATTATATATATTATATATATATAATATATATATTTTTATATATAATATAAATAATGAATATATATATATATATATATATAACCAATTTTTAAATTTACAAGAAGGGATTAATAAACCAGAAAGGATCTTTTATTATTATTATTATTATTATATTATTTTATTATTATTATTATTATTATTATTATTATTATTATTATTATTATTAAAAAAGTGGTAGTAGTAAAAAAAACTAAATAAGAAAGAACTACGAAGAGAAGATGTGAAGTGTGTATGTGAAGAATGAAGAAGGCTAAAGTTAAAATTTTTTGTAACCAAAAACTGCACTGTCTAACCCTTCCGATATTATGGGAAAAATAATTTAATAAGGTTTATCAGGTATGTGAAATTGTGGTACTTACATTTGCCCAACACACAAAAAAAAATTCTGTTTCACATACCTGGAAAACATTATTATATTTATTTCTTTTTTTCAGTAATATTGAATTATAATTTCAATATGAAACTTATATTAAGGTACTATTTAGATATATAAGAAGCAAAATACGTTTCAATCAAATAACTTTGAGTTGAACCTGTACAATGACGCCTATTGCCGTCCATGCTACATGTCCAATTCAAAGCTATTGATTAAAACGTTTAAGTAATTTTAGAGACCATTTCTGATGTTTAGTTGTAAGGGAAAGTGTGTTTCTCGCTTTGCCGTCCATGATTTTTTGTTATACGATGAGTAAGTAAACAACCCCCTTCTCCAAATTATTTTTCTTTGGGGCAGGGGAGAACAATATAATAATCGATATAAGCATGATTCACTGAGAGAGATGTTTTTAAATTGGCATTTTTCAGTTTATATGCTAAAGGATCTACATGTCTTTGAGTGGGAGTGATTATTATGTGAAATGTACATTTATTATTAATTTTTCATTACTTATAATGTAAATAATGGGATAACTTTACACAGCTTAAATTGGTTGTAGGAATATATTTCGGCGAAATTTCAACAGGTCTTTTCTACCTAATCAATTTTTTTTTACTTTTTCGGATTTGCCCCACTTCACAGTTTTTACAATAAAAACCTTTCAGGACTTGCTTGATTCCTTTCACTGGTCATGATGGCTTCCTTAACGTTTTCTTCAAATATAGGTTGGTGGTCTTTTGCTAAAAGGGTAAATTTTCCACTGTTCTTAGAATGTTAAAGAAATTACTTAGATATAGTGATGAAATTAAAAAAAAAAACAAGTGAATTATATAAAAGATTTCATAAAAAACTTGATGGCTAGGCCAAAACATTATTTAAAAACTTAAAATATATCTTTTATACCTTAAGCGTGATAAAAATGTTAACATGAATAACGTAAAATATAACGTTTGCAAAGAAGAAGAGTAAATTTTTAGGATTATGTAGTGGGTAGTAGGCGGTTTAAATTCTTCGTTAAATTTTTTATAACATATGCTAATTTTCATGGTATAAAAAGAACGAGTCCGGACTAATATAAATAATATTTTATTGTATTCTTAATTGATGGTAATAAGTTTTATTTATCTTATTTATTTGAATACTTAGTAGGTGGATATACTAAGATAGAAAGGAAGATAAATATTTGGCCATTTGGTACTCAATTCTTTTGAAGGTCTTTGCTTCCTGGGCTGGTTGGCAGTTCCGTTTCATTAGTAGTCAGACTAATTCAAAACCACTATTGGGGGGGTGCATTTATATTATTATTATTATTATTATTATTATTATTATTATTATTATTATTATTATTATTATTATTATTATTATTATTATTGTTATTATTATTATTATTATCTTTGTATATTCAGGATTTTCAGGTCCTATTCCAAGTGAAGGGGTGTGGTTGGAATGTGATGATGAGAAGATAAGAGTCGTGTCCTTTGCTGAAGTTTTCTGCAGCGATGACGTCAAATACCAATTTCAACTCCTACCTGCTTTTCTTCCAGATGTCGATGGACCAGATTCTACTCATTATCAATAAACAGTAATGAGCGGGGGGGGAAAAATCAATTTAAAAAAATGAACACACCACGTTGATTTGTGAACAGCTGTTGAAGTGTTTCCCATTATTATTATTATTTTATTATTATTTATATTATTATTATTATTATTATTATTATTATTATTATTATTATTATATTATTATTATTATTATTATTATTATTATTATTATTGGGACTGTTACAACTTTCGATTCCCATTATTTTTATTTAATTTATTATTATTATTATATTATTATTATTATTATTATTATTATTATTATTATTATTTACTATTATTATTATTAACTGTATTATTATTATTACTGTATTATTATTATTTATTATTATTATTATTATTTATTGATTATTTATTATTATTTATCTATTATTTATTATTAGTTATATTATTTATTATATATTGGGACTGTTTACAACTTTCCGATTCCATTATTTTTTTATTTATTATTATTATTATATTATTTTATTATTATTATTACTATTATTATTATTACTGTATTATTATTATTACTGTATTTATTATTATTATTATTTATTATTATTATATATTATTATTATTATTATTATTATTATTTATTATTATTATTATTATTAATATTGGGACTGTTACAACTTCGACCTGACATATCACATAGCAAATTGGTGTTGTTTTGATACATAAATGTTGAGAAAAGAAGGGTTAGGGAAAGTAAATTTAATATTTTTCCGTTCTTACCCCTTACTTATTATTGACAATCAAAAGGTTGTATTAATTATTGTTATATCATTGATATTTTTATTTTTAACTTGGTGTACTACCATCTACTTGTCTATAAGTATTTGGTTCGAAACAGTTCGTCTTTTAAATCGTTTGGTCCGGATCTCGTTTTTTTTTGATAGGTTTAATCTATCTTTTAATTTGAGCGGGAAGCGTTACCTACTGAAATATTTTATTATTTATTATTATTATATTATTATTATTATTATTATTATATTATTATTATTATTATTATTATTATTATTAATTGAAATATATTGAAAAGTTTATTTTGAAATAAATAATTACTACATTAAATTTTATATAATAAAAAAAATGAAAGTATACGGTTTTGCAATTTTCCTTTGAATATGGCCATTTGATTTTTATTTTGCACTTGTTAATTAAATGCGCTTGTAAAAAAAACTATGTAATGTTGAAAATATTACTTTATAGGTTTTATTTTGGTAATTTTAGTGGTTTCTTGGTTTTTGAAATTTAAATATTTTACCATCAACAAAATTGATTATTTAGTTATTATTTTAATCCGGGTTATAAACTTCTATCCTGTCACTGGAAGAATGGGCAATCAAATTTTCTGCATACCTACAAACTCTATTTTTATTCATTAGTAAAATAAAATCCGGTTTAGCTCTCTCGCCCTTCTTATTTTGTTGCTCTGAGAATAAATGCTAGTCACTATTTAGATTTTAAGCCAAAAATTAAAATTAATATATAATTACCTTTACAAACAACTTTTATTAAAAGTGTTAAAATGTTTTTTATACATTCACTGCGAGATAAATGTAATCATTTAATTATCATCATTCTATTGGCATTTTAAGTCTTGATACCAAACTTATCACCTCCAAAATGCAGTCCTTAAACCAAACCTCATTCAAGACTGCCGACCATATTAGAATAATACATATCCTCAACGAACTCAAAAATCTAAATATTGTAATTGTGCAAAAACCTCCCAACCCGTATCATCACTACAGCAACCAAATCCTTCTTTGTAAGACCTCAATAGGCATTCACCATCCTTACACCAAATTTAACATTAAAAACGGAAATAAGGATCTAACACCTGACCACACTTACACAAACTATTTAAACTATAAAATTTCAGCGAACAACCACACATTTCCTACACAAAACTAAAATAACCACAATTTGGTTATCTTCACCTAAGCAATGTAAAGAACACAAAAACAATTTGCCTAAAGGATAACAGGAAAACTACATCCCTCCTTCAACGGAAAAAAAAATTACAAACTAGTCAACATGAAACCACCCAAGTCAATAAAGAGCTAACAATTACAACTGAGCACTTTATTCGTTCCACCTGATAACTACACAGCCCACAAATCTTACCAAATTCATATGAGCGCACTTTAGAAAAATTTAATGAACCCAAATGTTTAAGAACAAAGGTGCGCCAAAAAGACACAACTACCAATCATTCCCTCCAACCTTAATTAAAGCATGAAAAAAAACCACAAAACTTTCCCAACTCAAAACATTAGTAATATTACCGCCACAGCACTTACTTCAACAATCTCCAAAAGCCAAATACCCAATATAACCGGATCAAAATAAAAAGATAAGAAGGTCCTGGGGGCTTACACCACCCTGGAGATAGGACGGTACGCATTGGCATGACGGTGTGCCTTAACCTTAACTCGAAAACTTCATGGAAGTTTTGTAGGATCTGTACTATGGGGAACAAATAGTCTTAAGGAAACTAAGTTAGTCTCCCAATACCAAGATGAAACATCGTAAGCAGATGGGTGATGCCGGAAGGGAATTTATGTTCAATAGTATGAGTAACTTGGAGTACCAGTGGCCTCCTGTTATAAATTAGCATCGCCTACTTTCGGGTGATCGCAATTAATCTCTGGTCAATGATGGATGAGTTTTCACCATAACTTATCATTAGGGGAACAGAACCACTTACCCCCTTAAGTCCATGGAACCCTAAGGCTCTGGGTCACTATCCTTGTCTTCCTTTAAATCATGACTGACGCCAAACCTTTGCAGTCCCTACTATCAGAAGGTGCTGGAAGGAAGACTATCTCGTCTGGTAAAGCTTCCGTGGGAGGAGACATCCCTGGCATATGAGGATCTTTCAAAAAGACTTTCTCAACTCTCCTGTGCTTCTCGGGGCTGGGAGGGGGGGTCTAGAAAAACGATACAAATGGTTTGTGAAGTCCCAACCCTTGTGTTTATTGGACCAGGGCCATGTGTATTCACTATAGAGAGGTTTCCTTCAAGAGAGAGACGGCTGGTTCTATGGTTCTGCACTCAAGCCAGGCTGGTTGCTGCTAAATTGTTATGACGAGGCAACAGCTGAGTGGCCGAAGTTCATTATTAAATGAAAAAGCTCTATGAATGAGCCAGTCTAATAAAGGCAATATTGGGAGACGAAATCCCTCTGCCCATAATTCTGATTCGTCTCTTTTACATATAATGCAAAGAAGAAAAAGGAAAAAAATTCTTGCCTTTGTAATGGCCCAAAATAATGATTAAAAGTGGAAGGTCTTGAGGGAAGGGGGCATAGATGGATCTCTTTTAGCTAGCACCTACTCTGAAGCCAAAATGAAATTGAAAAATTACTATCTCGGCTACAAATTCTTAAAACTTATTTTCGTTTGCGAGAAGCAGAATATGATCATACAGGAGCCATGAGTAAGAGAAGGCAAGATCAGTGGGATACCAAACATGATAGGCAAATTGATCTACTGCCGTGAACATAACACGTACACCACATGCGGCTGTTCTCAGCTATGAAATTAATGTTCTTTCTATTTCAGAGTTCATTACATGCATGGGATCTGTCAGTGGTCTTAGATGAGATCCCAACCACGAGGGGTAGGCAAAAAGTTATTAATTCCTTGGCTGCTTTCTATGGGAAGGCTAATGAGGTACCTCTGGAGGAGATTAAAAGACTTGCTGAATATTTTCAACGGCGCAACACTGCCGGATGATTGTGATGCTAATACTCATCACACCCTGTATGAAGCAGTTAAATCAACAATAGAATTTCTTGTTATTACAAGTCGCGGTGCGAAGTGGGTTCAGCTTACTACTTAATTAGAGAAGTAAAAAAAAGTTAGTTTTTTGAAAAATTAGTGAAAAGTGTCGTTTCGAAATGTATAGCAAATAATAAAGTAAAACAACCAC
>JABUQX010068369.1:0-2500 GCA_015478945.1 Trachelipus rathkii | reverse complement strand
ACACATTGTGAAATTCGTTAGAAAGCCATCGGAAAAATGAAAAAAAATCAACGATTAAGTGTTAAAAGAAAGCAATTTCAAATCGCCGCCCGAAGCAAACTGTGACCTGATCTGAATTAATACCACGGATTGTTGGTAGAGCACTGGCAGCACATTATTCATATAAGAAATTCCAAAAATTTATTAATTTTATCTAAAAGCAAAAAAATCCGACGGCTTTGATTAAAAATGTACACAATTGATCTTAAAATATTAATTCCGAAATTCTGGAATTTACTTATTTATAACCTCTTCTATTTGATATAATTTAACTGGATTCATTATATCTGAAATATTACTACATTATTATTATATTATTTATTATTACTTTGCTATGCATTAAATTGAATATCTAACATCACATCTTTTCACTATCATTTAGTGCTGAGCTTCTATAAACACCTATCGATGAAAGATTAAATGGAAATATAAGATATCAGCTTCAATTTTTATTATTATAATGTTATTTAATGAACTTATGAATGCAATTAGAAGAAAGATAGTCTATAAGATCATTTTGATTGATAACCCTGAAATTGGTCATAATTTAAATTATTAATATTGCTAAATTTTTTTTTGTCAACAAGCTTAGTGTGAAAGGAACAAGCAAAAACTCGGTACATAGATGAAAGTGCACAAGAACTAAAAAATCTTGTCGTCTATCTTCCGGTAAATCATAAAAGAAGGCGACCTCTTATTTTCCTACAGACACTGATAAAAATTGAGTTATTTTGAAATATATCTTACCCTCTACAAAGCCATGACTTATCTCAAAACCATTAAATTAGTAGAGAAGCCCGCTCCATTCAATTAGTCTAATCCTTTTCTGCACGAATGATGGACCTATAACTTTTGGTCTAACGGAAGTTATAACGATCGATATATGAGGAATATCAGATATCAGACAAATGTGAGAAAAATTCTATAAAACCCTGGCACTATCTTGCTCCTATGCATGAAGTCGTGTAGATCCAATATATGAAAATTTCGTATTTGACAAACTGTGTGGAGTTTGGAGCCCTTCAACATAAATAAAGTCAAAAAAAAAAAAAAAGATAGATCGACTCTGCGGAGTCGCGGTATACAATTTCAAGTGTGCGGTGAATAAGCTACATAATGTTATTATTAATCGATACATCATGGCTTGTTTGATAGTCTTGAGGTTTATCAGGCTAGCGTCGGCCAAGTCTAAAACTTATATAAATACTAAAGAAAAAAATAACATGAACAAGCTCCTCACATCACGCTTTCCGAAATCTTTTGGAAAAGAACTTATTAAAGTGAGAAATAATATATTATAAATGATAGTGAATCATTAAAGTGTATTAATATACCATAATAAGTTAATATTGTATAAAATTAATAATTTAAATAAAAATGAATATAGAGGAAAATTCTGCCTATGTTCTTTAAGAGGAATAAGCATAACAGTAATTAATATCTACAATAACTATGTAAGAATGCAAGAAGCTATATATATTATATATATATATATACATATTAAATATATAATATATATATATATATCATATTATTATATATATATATATAATATATATATATATATTATATATTATACTATATAATAATATATATAGTGAAACATTATTATAAATTATAAAAGCATAGAACTATAAAGTAAATAAAAGCCTTATCTGGAATATTATATATATATATGAGATAACTAGATGATGTAGTATAGCGAAATGAGATGATGATAGAGCAAATTAAATCAAGAGCAAGCAAATAGTAAAATGTAATATAAAGTTCAAAATATGTATCGTAGGGGAATAATAAAGATGTAATCACTAATACCAAGTTATCCTACATATGAGAGTTTGCTCACATATGAGTCAACTCCTCGGTATATGAAATATTATCAAAAATTATGAAAATTGCTTCACTACCAAATACAGAGTAATGAATTTAAAAATGGTATGGAAATGTCATTCAATCGTTATTAAATATACGTAGTTAAAATGTGTAGAGAAATCAAAACGTAACTCCTTCTAAGTAGGTATATTAACTCCGCTAATATGATGAGATCTAACTTTACCTCTTATAGATGGTTCTCTTAAAATAAGCTAAATTGAGATAAGCTAATATAATATATCCCCTTGATGCTAGTACAGTATTATATATGAATGTCACATGTTAACATCTGTATATTATTAGGAGAAATGAACACCTGATAAAACTTTACCTTATAATATATAGTAGTGTATAGTATATATAATATATTATATATATAAGTAGACTTACACTTTGCCAAAAGAAGATCATTTATAAATACCCTTACAAAAGATTATTAAATATTAGTCTTGTCAAACATGTAGCGAACCTGTATTCTTGAGATACCTAATACTTAGCCAAATATTTATTATAGTGATATTAGGAAGTGTTCCTCTTAATATATTTTACCTAATTATAATAAAAAGTATCTTCCAACATAAAAAAGATG
>JABUQX010068368.1:0-5000 GCA_015478945.1 Trachelipus rathkii | reverse complement strand
TTTTAACACGAAAATGTTCATTAAAAGCCGACCTTCTTCATTTCTTTTACGAGAAAAGTTTTGATTATTTAGAACGTCATGAACCTCTGAGGAAGAGCTGCCGAGGAAGAACCTCGGGACTGAGGAAGAACTTCCGAAGAAGGAGAAGAAAAAATGGAAGTGAAATTCCAATTCTTTTTAAGATAAGCTTTCTTCTTTAGCGGTGTCGGTGTGAGTTAATGGATATGTTCTTTTAAGTTAGTTTGTTGTCTTACGATTTCGTTAAAATGATTATTACTATGTAGGATTATATATATATATATATATATATATATATATATATAGAATATATATATATATATATATATATATATATATATATATATATATATATATATATATATATATATATATATATATATATATATATATATATATATATATATATGCTCTCTCTCACTCTCTCTCTCTCTCTCTCTCTCTCTCTCTCTCTCTCTCTCTCCTCTCTCTCTCTCTCTCTCTCTCTCTCTCTCTCTCTTTCCCTCTCTCTCTTGGGGCCCGGCCCCACCAGTAATTCTTTAAAACAAATAAATTTCTTAATTAAAAATAAATTATTTGAGTAATTTTCATTTTTAATTTCGATTCTTCTAACAAAATTATTTGTTGCATATTCAAAATTAATTTCCTCGAAAATTACACTTTCGATTTTTTACGAGCTTCGGCAGCTTCTGGGCCAGCGAAATTGGGCCCTGAGAATATATAAATAAGCGTATACAACAAATGTACGCACGCACGTCTTTTGTGACGTAGACTCTCATTCATTCAGTTTATTGAAAGCTAGGGCCAGGGTGAACGGGCCCACTTGGATATTAATTGCATTATTGCATATATTTCTTTAAAACAACATGATTTGTTTTAAATATATATATATATATATATATATATATATATATATATATATATATATATAAAAAAATATATTTTATATATATATATATATATATATATATATATATATATATATATATATATATATATAATAGCTTAAACTTAAACTTAAACAAAACGCGTGTGTGCGTACATTTGTTAATAATAAAGTCTGGGCCCATATTTCGCTGGCCCCGAAGCTTTTTCTCAAATTATATGTTTTAGTTTTATCTGGTTGTCGTTCGTTGCAAGTCTGTAAATAATTCTTTTTGATTGTTTGTGAATCTAGTCTGCGAAAATGTTTATACTGATAACTGATTACTGAGTTTAGTGATATTTAGTGTTGAAATGCCTGTTAAAAAAGGTATTTTTCGTTGAAATTTAATGAAAGGATTGAAAGCCTATTTTTATGGTAATTCATTGGATTCATTGTCGTTTTAATTACAGTGTTATCCCCCAATCCTATCAAAGTAACAATATGATATTTTGTGATTATTGATTATCAATTAAAAAAATTGATTATTAATTAAAAAAATTACTTAAAGTAACTACGCAAAGCGAGGTCGGATTTGAAAAATTTCTTCACAGGGAGAATCTATGAAGCCTAAATAGTCGTTTAAGGTGCGTAATGATTTTTTTTTTTTTTTTTTTTTTTTTAAGGGAACGGATGGTCCGATTTTGAAAATTTTTTCACAGGAGGCATCTATGAGGACTAAATAAATGTTTAATGTTCCAAAAAATGAATAGAGTAGATAATATTTTAATAAAGGCATTTTCCACCTTAAAACATGAAGAAAAATTAGAAGTTAAAAGACTTGGACCGTATCAGCCTAGAGATGTTCACATTAATCAGAAAGATGGAAAGAAGAATAGAACATTTTGTAAATCTTGGTTTGAGAAAAAGAAATGGCTTACTGTAAGTGATAACAAAAATGCTTTATTTTGCTTCTACTGTCTGCTATTTGGAGGTGAAAATGTATGGGCACGAACAGGTTGCAATGATTTAAAACATCTCTCAGAGAAAATTCACAAGCATGAAAGAAGCCGAACTCACTTGAATAATTGTATTCAGTATTCCCAACTTGGGAAAGTAAATATTTTATCATCAATTGATAGTGGCCATCGAATCAGTATTTTAAAGCATAATGAGATAGTAGACAAAAATAGACATAATTTATCTAGAATTATAGATTGTATAAAATTTTGCGGAATTCACGAATTACCTTTGAGAGGTCACGATGAAACATCACAATCTAATAACCGGGGAGTATTGTTAGACATGGTTTATTACATATCTAAGTTTGATAGTGTCTTAGAAGATCACTTGACAAATTCTAATGTGGCAAAAAATACCTCAAAAACTATTCAAAATGACCTTTTAGACTGTATGTATCATGTTTATATCGACGAAATAAAATCAGAAATTAATGATGTCAGTTTTGTATCCATACAAGCAGATGAAACGACCGATATCACTTGCCTTTCACAGTTTGTGATTATTTTGCGCTATTCTAGAAATTCTCAACCTGTCGAAAGATTTTTAAGTTTTGTTAATATTCATAATAGAACAGCTACCGGACTAACAAGTGTTCTGAAAGAAGAATTAAAATCTTTTAACTTAACCAACAAGTTAATTGCACAAGCCTATGACGGAGCAGCTGTTATGAGCGGGTCCCACAACGGTGTACAAGTGCAGATGAAAGAGTACTACCCTTACGCCCATTATGTTCATTGTTACGCACACAAATTAAATTTAATTTTGAAAAAGGTTTGCTCATCAAATAAAAGGATAAAAATATTTTTTGCTAATCTGAGTGGATTTGGTGCGTTTTTCACGAATTCACCTAAACGTAACGATATGCTTCAAAAAGTTTGTAATGTTCACATTCCAAAGATTTGTCAAACCAGATGGAATTTTCATTCTAAAATCGTAAATTGCATAAAAGAAAACAAGAAACAACTGTTGGAATGTTTTAAAAGGATTCAGAATGAAGACTGTTGGGACGATAAAAGCATTCGTGAATCAGTAGGCTTTGAAAGATTATTGGAAGACTACGAGTTTAATTTCTTTCTGTCTTTTTTTTATGAAACGTTGAAACATACAGATATTTTATACAACGTTTTACAGTCCAATAAATCAAATAATATTACAGTTGAAGATGCTTTGAAACATTTTGAATCTTCAATTACTACAATACGGCACAATATAGCAAAATTTCTTATTTCAGGGGATGATAGTGAAGTTTTAGAAGTTCCATTAAAAAGACTTAAAAAATGCAGTGTAGTTACTGATACCTTAAAAACGGATGCGACAAAGGCTTGTAACCAAATAATTACAGAAATAAATGAAAGATTTAAAAATTTTGAGTTGTTTCGCTCATATATTGTTGTCGACCCGAAGCAATTTAATTCTCATAAGCAGTGTTTTCCATCTGATCACATTCAAACTATTGCAAATAATTATCCTATGCTACATAAAGAGAGACTAATTTCCGAGTTAGCTGTTATGTATGATAATGAAACCTTTAGTTCCATCACAAATGTTAATGGCTTGTATAAATTTTTGGACGATAATGGTTTATGCGATGCTTTTTCAGAGGCCGCAAAATTAATAGAAATCGTTTTAGTGACGCCCGTGTCGACTGCCGATTCTGAACGTAGTTTCAGTACTTTAAAGCGCATTAAAACCCTTCTTAGAAACACAACATCACAAGATAGATTAAACGCACTTGCAGTGCTATCAATACAAAAAGACTTTATAGAGGAGATTCCTCAATTCAACACAAAAGTGATTGAAAAATTTGCCCAAATAAAGAACAGAAGGGCAAACTATTTATACAAATAAACCAATTTTAAAGGTAAGTTTTTTTAAAATGCGTTTTAAATTACAAGTAATATTTTTTTATTTAAATGGAAATCTACTTCTCTCTCTCTCTCTCTCTATATCTCTCTCTCTCTCTCTCTCTCTCTCTCTCTCTCTCTCTCTCTCTCTCTCTCACTATATATAAACTCACACTATCTCTCTCACTCTCCATTCCTTTCCCCATTCCATTTCCCCTTCATTCCTCGTTTCATCCATCTTCCTTTCCTCCTTCCCCCGAATTTATGTTCTCCCTCGCAGTCGCTCTCTCTATCGCTCTCTTTCTCTCTCCTCCTCTCTCGCTCCATTCACTGGTATGGCAATTCCACTCTCACTCATATATATGTTTATATATATATATGTATATCTGCTGCTGCTGCTCTCTCTCTCTCTCTCTCTCTCTCTCTCTCTCTCTCTCTCTCTCTCTCTCTCTCTCTCTCTCTCTCTCTCTCTCTCTCTCTCTCTCTCTCTCTCTCTCTCTCTCTCTCTCTCTCTCATTATAAAATGCTATATTCCGCAATTCTTATTCAAACTCTTAAGATTCTTTTTTCTGCCCATCGATGCCACATTTCCAAGATTATGTCAAAACTCATTTTGGTGTGTGCCCACAGCACATCAGCCAAGCTAGAAGGCAATGACTGTAAACTAAGTGATGATGTTTATATTTGGAAAAATATGAATATGGAGCTAGAACAGCTTAATCCACCACTCAACAGACAAGATTTAAAACAAAAGTAAAAAGGAGGTATCATCAGGCAGTAACAGAAGCTCACTTATTGGCATATATTTTTAACCCAAGATATCAGACCACAGTACTTCCAAAGGATGAGTATTCAAAAGCAGTGGAATTTATGGAATAAAATTAAGAGCAAATTCTCCTCCATTTCATAAAAGTTACCTATTTGATGAGTCTCTGTTGTCAGCAGTGACTCCTTCATCTTGGTACAGATCTCTCAAAGAAAAATTAGATGAGAAGGTCATATATAAAATAATAAGCATATTGTCAGCAACTTCATCAACTGCTAATGTTGAAAAGGTATTTTCAACTTTTGGACTTGTGCACAGCAACATTAGAAATAGGTTAGGAACAGCTAAAGCAGGGAAATTAGTTTTTTGTATAAAATTCTTATATATATTACATTTCACATGATCTGATTATTATATATATATATATATATATATATATATATATATATGCTGTATGTATGTATGTGTATGTATGTATATGTATGTA
>JABUQX010068367.1:27500-33851 GCA_015478945.1 Trachelipus rathkii | reverse complement strand
TTTAATGATGAAAAGCAGCACCAAGGCTCCAGATAACATTGGAAAATCTTTTTATTGAATTAGTTTACAACGTTTCGGAAAGCTTATCAGTTTCCATCATCAGGCTGGAGATATCAATAAAAATAAAAATAAACAAAGATACAAAAAATAAAAATAAAAATAAAAATAAAAATAAAACTATAGACTAATGGACAACAAGATAAGGTTATAAATAAATTAATGTTTGGGATAAACAAAATTTTCACTTTCGTAATATAAAATAGAATTGGTGTACAGTTATCAATTATCCTAACTTAAACATTTAAATTTCATATTAACAAGCGGAACCGGAAACTCAAATCTTCAAAGTAAGCCTAGTAACCAAAGTTTTAACAAGATTAACAAATAAGCAATTAGAAATATAAATGAAATATTTGACAAGTGGGTAACTTAATTAAAAACATGAAAACAGAATGACATTTGAAGCAGTGTAAGAAACTTACCAAGAATAGAACTAATGCAAAGATCAAAATAGCGAAATCATCATCAAGTTTCGTGAACACAGACTGGTCAAATTAGCAACAACTTTACAGGGCCGCTATCACTGTTTAAAGAAGGTTTAATTTCTGCGATGTGGAGGGATTCAAGAATGTGTAGGTTGGTTTGTGTAGTTGTTTGGGATAGTATAGAAAAATTTGTGAAATTAAAGGGATGATCATGTGTGTGTGCGTGATCACGTATAGATGAATGCGACGGGTTATTAAGTAGTGAATTTGTGCGTGTGGAAACACCTCTATGCTCATTTCCCTCATTCTTTAGTTTATAAATACATTAATAATTTTTGCTCTTCGAAATATGATTCCCAACTTTTTTACATGTATAAATTCCCAGTTATCCAACATTACGTTCACCCGAGAAGACGAAGTTGACAACTCACTTCCGTTTTTAGACTTACTTATTAAGAAAACCACTACAGATTTAACCACATCTATATTTAGAAAGAAAACCTTCACTGGCTTAGGTTTAAACTTTTTTAGCCACGTTCCTCTATCGTTTAAATGCAATAGTATCAAAACTTTACTATTCAGAGCTTTCCATCTAACATCCACGTACACCCTAATGCACAATGAATTTCGCTTTTTATTAAACTTTTTTGGATCAAATTTTTTCCCCCATTCTCTAGTTTATAAATACATCAATAATTTTTTTGGCTTCGAAATTTGACCCTCCCTCTCCTCTTACAGCCACAGTTCCTAAGCTAAAATTCTATCTTTCTTTACCGTTCTACGAACACATTCATATTAAACTTTCTAAGGATCTTTCACATTTTCTTTCCAATACTTTCCCTCAACTTGATACCAAATTAATTTTCAATCCCGCACATAAAATATCGTCATTTTGCAACCACAAGGAAAAAAACCCTATTGCTCTCCAAGCCTCTGTCATTTACAAATTTAATTGTGGCGGCTGCGATGCCTCCTATGTTGGTAGCACTCTGCGCCAACTCACAGTCAGAGTGGATGAGCATAGAGGTGTTTCCACACGCACAAATTCACTACTTAATAACCCTTCGCATTCATCTATACGTGATCACGCACACACACATGATCATCCCTTTAATTTCACAAATTTTTCTATACTATCACAAACGACTACACTAACCAACTTGCACATTCTTGAATATTTCCACATCGCAGAAATTAAACCTTCTTTAAACAGTGATAGCGGCCCTGTTAAGTTGTTACTAATCTGACCAGTTTGTGTTCACGAAGCTTGATGATGACCTTGCTATTTTGATGAATGCATTAATTTTTACATTCATTTATATATTTCTCTATATTTTAGTTACACTGCTTTCAAAATCATTCTGTTTCAAGTTTTTTCTTTAAGTTTACCCCATTTGTCTGATATTTCATTTATATTTTTAATTGCTTATTGTTTAATATTTTAAAAACTTTTGGTTTCTGGGCTTACTTTGAGATTTGAGTTCTGGTTTGGCTTGCGAATATTAAATTTAAATATTTGGTTAAATTAGGATAAGACAAACTTGATTCAAATCTTCTCCTTCTGTAGGTGGAATTTCAAAATTTTATTTTATCCCAAATTATTAATTTATTTAAATTGCTTGTGTAGCTGTAGCTGCAGTCATATTGCTTTTACTTTTATGTTCATATTTTTATATTCCTTTTATTTTATTTATTTTTGTTTTATTTACGTTTATTTTTATTTTTATTCCTATCTCGGCCTGATGATGGAAACTGATTAAGCTATCTTGAAACGTTGTAACCTATTTCAATAAAGATTTTCCAATGTTTTCTGTACCCTTACTGCTCCTTTACTTCCTTATATATATATATATATATATATATATATATATATATATATATATATATATATATATATATATATATATATATATATATATATATATAATATAATATATAATATATATATATATTTATATATATATATAATATATATATATATATTATATATATTAAAAAAACTCATAATATCTTGCCCCACAATAACCACATTCTCAGCTTTGACGTTACCTCCCTTTTCACGTCAGTACCAGTCCCTTTCACCATCTCCTTACTAGAAAGATTCTTTAACGAAAACAACTACAACCTAGATTACCCTTTCCCTTTCCTCAAACAACTAATTTTACTCACCCTTGAACACAATTTTTTCCATTTTAACAACACTTTCTACAAACAAAATTCAGGACTAAGCATGGGATCTCCTCTCTCCCCCATACTTAGCAACATATTCATGGAACTTATTGAACACTTTTTCATACTTAACCACCCTCTTCTTTCCAACACCACATGGCTTCGCTATGTGGATGATATTTTTATCTCCACTCCCTTAACCACCAACCCAACTCTCATACTTGACTACATCAACTCCATCCACCCTAATATAAATTTCACAATGGAACTCTCTAATAACCACACCCTACCTTTCCTAGATACCCTCCTCTCTTGGCATAATAGTCCTACCCTACTCTTTAGCGTTTACCGCAAACCTACTTTCAACCCTTCTTACATACATTGGTACACACATTCTCAACATATTAAATCTGGTGTTCTATCCGCTCTCTTCCTAAGAGCTTTACGCATCTGTTCTCCTCTCCTCTTCTACAAAATGAAATCAAATACATTTTCAATACTTTCAAGAAACTCTCTTATCCTACCTACACAATCAAAAGATCACTTAAAAAAAAAAAAAGCAAAAAATAAATTCTACAACCCTACCACCGAGACCAACACACACTCTCTCACCTATTTACCCATTCCTCACATACCACATCATCAAATCCTTAAAACTTTACCCTCACCATTAAGACTAACTCCTCTACACCTCGTCTCTAAAAGATCTTTCAAACCACCTACTCAATACAAAAACAACCATCTCACAATGCATATACAAAATCCCATGCTATCAATGCACCTCACATTACATAGGCGAAACAAATGACTTCAAAAGAAGATTCTATCAACATAAACATGATCTTTCTTATGACTCTCAAAACTCCGCTCTTACCACACAAGATCCAATCATCAATCATATCATTTCCAACCATCAAAGATATGCGCCCCCTTACAGGTACTCGACCCAACCAAAACGCAAACTCATTCAGAATCACTATGCCATACAAAAAATCTTCCTAATTTTAACATACAAAAAGGAGAATATACATTTGATCCCACACTTAACAATATTCTTTCCACCACACCTTTTTTCAAAAATATAAAATCAAAATTTACTTAAATCTAAACTACTTCTCATTTTAACAATATTACATAAATTTACAAAATTTCATTAAATTTTATTTAGTCTTCAAATAACAACGTCCGAAGAGGATCCGATAAAATAAGGATCGAAAGCTCACGTTCACAAACATCTTTATGAAGACCATGTAAATAGTTTTAAATATATTCTTGCAGTTTTATTGATATTAATATTTAAGGCCTTAACTTTACATATATATATATATATATATATATAATATATATATATATAATATAAGTATATATATATATATATATATAATATATATATAATATATATATATTAATATATATATAGTATAATTATATATATATATATATTATATACTTATATATATAATATATATATATATATTATAATATATAATATATATTATACGTATATATATATAAAAGATATATATAATATTTATTTATTATATATATATATATATATATATATATAATATATAATATATATAATATATATATATATATTATAATAATATAATATATATATATATAATATATAGTTTATATATATATATAATATATATTAATGGCCAAACTAAAGAAGTTACCCGCATGATATCTCGAAAAAACTAAGATAGGTACAGAAAACTGATAACATATATGGAATCAGCGTATGAAATTTGTGTGGAAAATGAAAAAAAAAATTTTACTTTTTTTTTAATTTTTTTTTTATATCTCCAAAACTACGATAGGTAGAAGAAAACTAATAACATATATGGAATCAGCGTAAAAAATTCTTTTTAGGGGCTTCGAGCCGACGGGTGGGACAGAGGGGGGGCTGTTTTCCATACCCCGTAGGGGGGGCGGAGGAACCCCCCGACACCCAAATACCAAAGAGCGGCGGTTCCGGAGACCCTCCCGGGAGGGGGGAAATAGTCCTACCCCTCGTCGTCCCCCAGGAGGGCCGGAGACCCCAACTTCTTTGCTTCTTTTGCGGTTTTACCCTGGGGGTTTCTTTTAGTTTAAAAAAAAAATCTTTTTCAATACATATTTTATACGCTGATTCTAAATATGTTATTAGTTTTCTTCTACGTATCGTAGTTTTGGAGATAAAAAAAAAAATAATAATTTTTTTTTCTTTCCATACAAATTCATACGCTGATTCCATATATGTTTCAGTTTTGTACCTATCTTAGTTTCGAAAGTTATAATACTTCATATATTTCTTTATTAAATATTATACTATATATATATATATATTATATATAATATATATATATATATATTAATATATTATATATATATATATATATATATAATATATATATTATATATATATATATATAGTATATATAATATAATAATAATTATATATATATATATATATATTTAAATATATATATATATTATATATATATATATATATATATATATATTATATATATATATATATATATATAATATATATATAATATAATTATTTATATATATATATTTCAAATATAATATAATTATATATATATATATATATATATATTATATATATATATATATACTATATAATATATATATCATATAATATATATATATAAGTATAATATATATATATATATATATATAATTAGGGATCTTGTATGTTTTAAGACTCCGTCAGTTTGATTTTTTTTTGTTTTTTTTTAACATATTGCTAGTATATGATACTAACAATGAATTTCAGTGGTGATGGACGTGATTCAAAAGATTTCGAAATATTTTAAATAATTATTTAAAAATCACATTTATATATCAATAAAAATTTTTTAAAAATGAAATATCTCGAAAAGTACGACACTTACAGAAAAACCAATTACATATTTGGAATCAGCGTATAAAGCTTATTACAAAAAATGTAAAAAACCAAAAAAAAACAAAAAATTTTTTTTTTCATAAATGAAATATCTCGAAAAGTACGACACTTACAGAAAAACCAATTACATATTTGGAACCAGCGTGTAAAGCTTATTACAAAAATGTAAAAAGAAAATAATAATAAAAAAATTAAAATAAAAAAAAAAAAAAATTTAGGGGGCTCGAGCCGACGGGGGACAGAGGGGGGGACGTTTTCCAAACCCCGTAGGGGAGGGGCGGAGGAACCCCCGCGACACCCAAATACCAAAGAGCGGGGGTTCCGGAGACCCTCCCCGGAGGGGGGGAAATAGTCCTACCCTGTCGTTCCCCCGGAAGGCCGAGAGACCCCGACTCCTGCCATCTTTGCGGTTTACCCTTGGGTATTCCTTTAGTTAAAAAAAAAAAAAAAAATAAAACTTGACGGAGTCGTAAAACGTAACTGGTCCTATATATTTTTGAATCATGTTTTTCACCCCTTAAATTAACTATTAGGATCATATACTAGAAATATATAAAAAAAAAAAAAAACAAAAAAAAAATCAAAACTGACGGAGTCTTAAAACATAACAGGTCCTATATATATATATATAATATATATATATAATATATATATATATATAGTTATAGATTTATTAATATATATTAAATATATATATATATATTATAAAATATATAATTATATAATATTATATATATATATATATAATATATAAATAAGAATATATATATATAATAT
>JABUQX010068367.1:12500-17500 GCA_015478945.1 Trachelipus rathkii | reverse complement strand
TTATTATTATTATTATTATTATTATTATTATTATTATTATTATTATTATTATTATTATTATTATTATTATTATTATCCAAGTAATCCAAGTAAAGCCTTTGAACATTTACACGATACATATTTTTAGGTAATATTGCAACTTCACAATATTATACGGATCGTGTGGAGTTCAGAAACTCAAAATTGCGGAGGTTTTTACATCAAAACCCGTACCTGAGATGTTAACATAAACTTTAATGTATTATCAGCTAAATTTTATATCATTTGATTTACTTATTGCATATGTCAAACTCATTCGCTTGCAAAAAACTTTCCTCCGAAGATATTTCAAGTACAAAAACCAAACGCTTCAGGAAATCGGTTTAATTAAATATGTCTACTACTTCTTTTAAGAAAACTCAATAATGTAAAAAATAATATTAGAAAGTTGGAATAAATCTAATTTTATTATTATTATTTTAATTCATTTTTTTTATTATTATTATTATTATTATTATTATTAATTATTATTGATTATTATTATTATTATTATTATTATTATTATTATTATTATTATTATTATTATTATTATTATTATTATTATTATATATATATATATTCATATATTATTCAGTGGAAAGAAAAGTGAAGAATATATATTATGTATTATATTTTATGATATATATATATTATATATATATATATATATATATATATAATATATATATATATATAGTTAAAGCAATGATCACTAGAGTAAATATTTATCAGTAGGAGTGCCTTATTGATAAGATAAGAAGGAATCAGTTAAGAAAAATAACTACATTTACAAGTTAATAAATTATATAATCCTTGAGCTTTCGTTCCTAAGCTGGAACCTTTGTCAGAAGAAGTATATTATAAACTAACATATGAAAAAAGTTAAAATTATTTAGTAATGTCATATTTTAAAGTTTGGATAATTTAATTTTTTTTTAAATTTTTGGTGACTCTAGACTATCAGAACTATGTTTGTCAAGGGAATATCAAGATTTTAGTATGTTGAAATATATTTGAATTGATGAGTGCTAGAATGATTCAATGAATTTTCGTTTTTGTAGATTTTGTACATGTAAAATAGGTGTCATTTGGTTAATGTTAATGGAATGATTATAGGTAGAGAGATGGAGTGTCAGGGAAGAATTTTAATTGTTGTGTTAATAGAGGCGGCTTGTAAGATCATGGGTTTCACCAATGTAAAGGGAGTGACAATCTTTACAAAATTCCCTGCAAATAGGTGTCATTAACTAAATGACACCTATTATGCATGTACAAAATCTACAAAAACGAAAACTCATTGAATCCTTTCTGTAAATCTATCAATTCAATAGTTTTTAATAAACAAAAGTGATTATAACATACACACAATACAAAATAACATTCTGAGCACCACACAATTTTTTGTAAAAAAATAAATCATCCAAACTTTAAAATATTACATAACTAAATAATTTTAACTTTTTCATATGTTAGTTTATAATATACTTCTGACAGTGGTTCCAGCTTAAGAACGAAAGCTCAAGATTATATATTTATTTAACTTATAAAAGTAGTTATTTTTCTTAACTGATTCCTTCTTATCTTATCAATAAGGCCCTCATACTGATATATATATATATAATATATATATATATATATATAATATATATTTTTTTTTTTTTTTATATATATATATATATATATAATATATATATATATACTATAATATAATATAATATATATATATATATATATATATATATATATTATATATTGAGAAATTTTATTTGTTACTTTTTTTTGTAAAATAAAACAGGAAAAAAGAAAAAATAATATTAATTTTAGGCACCGGAGTTGCCGGGAGATCCCGATCTGCCATGCATTCACGGCATTAGGTATACCACCCTATGATATTTGTTAATTAAAAAAAAGCATACATGGCGTTTACATACATAATTATGCTTTGCAATCTTTTAGGTGCATAACTCAAATTTAAACTGAAATAAATTGCCATACCTTTGTAATTTTAGTTAGCTTAATTTCACACATGGGGAGTTTGTCAAACACTTGAATCTTTTGCGTTTTCCATTTTTTTTCCTAATAAGCGAATGTTCGTATACACACACTTTCTACTCCATGTGTATATGGGTCATTTATGGTAAAGCTTTGCTCATTTGCTTGGTTTGCCAAATACACAAATCTTTTCCATTGCTTGTGGAAAGGATATGTGTAATCGGCATACCAAGCAAATGAGCAAAGCTTTGGCAAAAATGACCCATACACACATGGGGTGTTTGGCAAAGAGTTTGACGAACTCCGCATGTGTGGGGCCGCCCTAATATATATATATATATATATATATATATATATATATATATATATATATATATATATATATATATATATATATATATATATAATATATATATATATATAAATATATATATATATATATATATATATATATATATATATATATATATATATATATATATATATATATATATATATATATATATATATATATATATATATATATATATATATATATATATATATATTATATATATATATAATATATATATATATATATATATATTATATACATATATATATAATATATATATATATATTATATATATATTATATCTATCATAAATATCTACCTCCTCAGTACAAAATTTACTTAAATATATTTTATATCTACAGAAACTTTCTATAGATATTATTGAATAACCTAATAAACAAAAATCATAATGATAAGCTTCCATCCATTTTTTACCATGCCCTGACATCCCTACAAAAAAATAAAGAAATAGTCATCACCCGTAGTTATAAAGGTAATAATATAGTAATATTGGATCACAATGACTACATAACAAAATGCAATCACATCCTAAACGACAATAACACATATTCCCTCCTCACAAAAAACCCGCACCAAAACTCTTTTGATACATTTAATAGCCATCTAAAACAAATATGTAAACAATATCCGGATATACATAAACAGAACAAAGCATATATGACAAATCTTTCACAATTTTATGGAATACCAAAGATACATAAAAACAACACTCCCTTACGCCCCATAATATCCAACATCAACTGTAATACTTATAAATTGTCCTCCTGGTTATCACACACCCTCCAACCCCTTATAGGAAAAATCTCTCCCTCGCATATCAAAAACACCTATGATTTTATACAACAGACTCATTCCATAAACCCTTCCACTAATAAATTCCTAAGTTTTGACGTAGTATCCTTATTTACCTCCGTACCCGTACCTTACACCCTACAACTCCTTGAAAACTTTATAACTTCTAATCAAATCAACCTTACCTACCCTTTCCCCCTTATCAAAGAATTAATACTTCTCACTCTCAACCATAACTATTTCACGTTCAATAACCAATTCTACCGTCAAAATCAAGGCCTATCAATGGGCTCCCCGCTCTCCCCCACCCTCGCTAACCTCTTCATGGAGTTAATAGAACATTATCATATATTACCCAACCCCCTCCTAACCAACTCCACATGGCTACGATATGTCGACGACGTATTCGTAGCCATCCCTAACCACACAAATTTCAACCATATCCTAACTCTAATAAACAACATACATCCCTCCATATCCTTCACCTACGAATTACCCCATAATTCCACAATACCCTTTTTAGACACTTTACTTTCATGGAAAGATTCCCCACACTTAAACTACTCAGTATACAGAAAACCCACCTCCCCCCCCACTTACATACACTGGTATTCTGCCCATAACAAAAACACAAAAATAGCTACTTTAACTTCCCTATACCTGAGAGCCCTCCGCATATGCACCCCCACTCATCTCAATTCTGAAACTGCCTATCTCTACTCCAACTTTTACAAAGTCGTCAAATACCCCTCCATAATAAATTCCGCTACAAAAAAGCAAAAACAAAATACTACCAAGGCCCAACATGAAAAACGCAATACACGCTCAAACATTCTTCCTCATGCCTTATGAAACTTACCACCTATCAACACTTCCAAAATCAAAATACAAAAATACCAAAAATTGAGGGAAAAAAAATAAATACAAAATACAAATACTAAATACAAAATCCCCCAAAAACAATGCATTTACCAAATCCCCTGCCACGACTGCCCTTCCATATACATAGGAGAAACAAATGATCTGGCCCGACGTTTAAATCAGCACAGAACTGACCTTACCAAAGATAACATTAATTCATCTCTTACCCAACATCGTACTCTCACCCAACACAAAATAAATATAAACAACACATCCATCCTAAAAAATATAAGCCATACCCAAAAAAGAAAAATAGCCGAATCTCTATATATTCACAATACCACAAACTTTAATAAAATACCTGGTCAGTTCACATTCGACTACATCCAAAACTCGATACTGTTATCATCAAAATATTTCACAGACTTAAATAACCAAAAAAAAAACAACCAACTAACTTTCCACAAACCCTTCATTTTGATCTGTAGTTGAAGTCCTTCCCTTTACTTGAAAAAGGTCTAATGAACAACTTAGACGAAAGCTTGTCCCGTGATAACCATAAATAATGTTTTCCATCGATTAGTGCCCCAATTTTGGCTTTAATTGAGCCATTCCCCGTTTTTAATTCCTCTAAGTGCTATAAATCGATCTCCTTAATTTGAACCATTCTCCGTTTTTAATTCCTCTAAGTGCTTTTAATAAATCAATCTTATTCGTTTATATAATAAATTAATCTTTTTCGTTTATATATATATATATATATATATATATATATATATATATATATATATATATATATATATATATATATATATATATATATATATATATATATATATATATATATATATAAACCACTAATTACAATGGATAATAAGAAACACAATTCAAATCTTTTTAATGAACACTAATATATTCCATTTACGCCAAGGTCCTACATTTATATATATATATATATAATATATAATATATATGATATATA
>JABUQX010068366.1:30000-41465 GCA_015478945.1 Trachelipus rathkii | reverse complement strand
GGGAACTCCTTTGCCATGTGTTTTGTTTTCCTTCTGTATTTAGATCTTTCTCTCTTTTTAAAAAACCCATGTCTGGCCTTCCTGAGATAGTTTCGTTAGGTTTGAGCTTGGTGGATCCGAATAATTCTATTTTAGGGTCCCCTCTTGAAAAGGGGCTCTGCCTGAGAGTAATTTTTGGGACCAAAAAGTTTTCTGGATATATATATATAATATTATAATATATATATATATATAATATATATAATATATATATATATATATATAGTAAATATAATATATATATATATATATATATATATATATATATTTATATATATATATATATATATATTTATAGTATATAATATATATTATATATAATATAATATAATATATTTATATATAATATATATATATATATATATATATATATATATAATAATATAATAACTATATATATATATTATATATATTTATATATAATATAATATATATATAATATATATTATATATATATATATATATATATATATATATAATATATATAAATATAATATAATAAATATAATAATAATTATATATATATAATATTATATATATATATATATAATAATAATTACGTATAAATAAAAGTCGTTGATATTGATCACATTTAGTTCTTTCTCTCATTTTCTTTTATAATTGCTTTAACTTTCTGAATGTATATTTTATTTAGGCTCTATCTACACTGTTGAGATTCTTCATGTTATCTATTAATCCTGTGATACATTTCTATATTATCATATAAGTGATGTCACATTAAAAATAAGTCTCTTCATTACACCTTTTCTAATAACGTTTAAACGGACATTATGGGTCAAATGGGAATAAAAAATATTTCGTTGATAAACTAGTTCATTATCTATTTCAAACGTCATTTAAATATTCAGCTCTGGGTGTTTCCATATGATACTTATCAAGCAAGCTTTCACTTTGATATTTAATTAAAATTTATATCACATATTACGCTTCATAATTCTTGTTGATCCAACTTGCTTTTCGTTATGTAAATTTTGCATTATTTCAATGGTGATGATATCTTTGGTCTTTGTGTAGGCGAAAGATCTTCTCAATTTGTTTACTATTCTAAGGCTTTCTTTGACTTGTCTTGCTGCACACATAGTTCAAGATTCCCTCTATACATTGTTAAAGATTGATTATTGTAGGTGTAGCAGGTCCATCAATTGTCTTTTGTCGATGCTGGATTTGTTTTTAACTTTCTATGTAAATGATTCTTTCCATTTAGGATTTTCCAGTCAGGAAATATTAATAAAGTGTGCTTTCCTTTCAAGCTCATACTCTACCAGTACTAGAGATCTGTTGCCATTTGGTCTGATTTCAAAAGACACCCATAAAGAAGTTTAATTCTAACGTTATATTATCCAGTCGTGCAAAATAATGCATTACAGAATAATCTAATCGTTCAATGTTTAAAATTATTTAAACATGAATAAGTGTACTATATTTTTAATGTTCAAATAATCTATTCAGGCGATATATGATCAGTTTCTTAAGCAAACTTAATAAACTTTTTTCAACTATATTTATTAATTACCGTTTCATCTTCTAAAGATCCAACAAACTCCATTTTCTTTTCAAGCTGAAACATTGTATATTTTAATTTCTTTTCATATATTTTATTATATCCCCGTTTTCTACGCTTTGAAAATCGATTCGAATTCATCTCCCTCCATTTGCAATATTGACTTTAAATTTTCCTTTATGATATATTCACTATCAACACTCTACAGGATGTTCTTGCATAATAATCAAGCAACTTTAATTAAAACTTATCTCCTTCAGTGGTGATTCCTTACACTCTTTATAATCAATTCTTGGTTAGCTCTTTCGAATGTTAATAATATATTTTCAGCCACAATATTCATTTCTTCCTCATTTCATTCTTACAGTCATTTTTTGTAAAGAGACCAGACCATATTCTCTCTCTCTCTCTCTCTCTCTCTCTAGACACTCTCTCTCTCTCTTCTCTCTCTCTCTCTCTCTCTCTCTCTCTCTCTCTCTCTCTCTCTCTCTCTCTCTCTCTCTCTCTCTCTCTCTCCTCTCTCTCTCTTCTCTCTCTCTCTCTTCTATATATATATATATATACTATATATATATATATATATATATATATATATATAATTTATATATATATATATATAATATATATATAGTATATATATATATATATATATATATATAAGTAGTTTGGGGACAGTTTGACCACTAGCACCCTTTTCGATATGAAGGAATAGAGTTATAGGTCTGAAACTTGGAATATAATCTATGTATGGGATAAGGACGAATCCGTGTAAATTTCAAGTCTGTAGGATGTATATAGAGGGGGGTCACCCCCGAGGGTGGACACTGATATTGCGCTTACGCCCTTGTGGCGTGATCTGCGTGGATGAGTTTGGCCTAACGAGAGTGGATCGAGCGTAATTAGGTAATCTTGGCGCAGCCAAGATTACGTCAGCGCGCGAGAGCGCGCATTCACCTTTACATATTATTATTATTATTATTATTATTATTATTATTATTATTATTATTATTATTATTATTATTATTATTATTATTATTATTATTATTATTATTATTATTATTATTATTATTATTATTAGATCGAAGAAGTGGAAACACTTCTGAGTTGTTTTAATACCCCTTCTACATATCCTTTGTCACCTTCAGCGTCTCCTCTTCCGTCAGCGTCTTGCATGGCGTTCGAATCCGATTCAGTCTCCTTTAAGACTTTTGAGACAACAAGATCTTTTAGTTCTCCACTTTTCAGGATAGCACTGTGGGTGTACCACCCGGAATTTGAGGTTTTATTCCGGTTCCGGTTCCGGCTTCGCCTTAGGTTCCGCGTCCGCATCACCGCACCGACGCAGGGTCCGGTAGATAATATGTGCGCGTGTGCGCATACACATCCACATTATTATTATTATTATTAGTATTATTATTATTATTACGTCGAAAGATTCGATTTCCGAAGGAAATCGAATCTGAGTCGAAAAACGATCCCTGTAAGGAATCGTTTTTACGCACTCCGGACTCTGTATTCCGCCGCGGCTGCTTCTTCGCATCCGGTTCAGAGTCAATATACATCTACATGGGTTAGGGTTATTGTATCTGTTAAATTTGGTGCGTGTAGATGGCGGACGGGAACCTCGTCGTAGACGAGTTACGTCCCCGTGTCCCCCAAAGGGGGGCCCCCACCCCCCTTAAAAAATCGAAGTGTTGTCGTAATGGCTGAAATTTGTAGAGGTTCAGGAGTTGAGTTTCTAGAAAACTTGGGATGTGATCTGATGAGCTGGGCTCCGGCACCGGTGCTGGAGCCATTTTGCGGTGCGAGCTTAGATAAAACGTCGTATAAACACCATGGTGGTGTGTTTATATAGTTATTGGTTGTAGAGTCGAGATATGATGTTATAAGTCCGTATAGGGTGTCTAGGACCCCCCCATTAGGGTCTCGACTGAAAAAAAAGAGCAACAGAGTGCAAAAAAAAACGATAGGGGAAATAAGATAGCGATAGAAAGATGAATGAGGAAGGAAGAAGAATGAGAAGGTGGAAGAAGAATGAGGAAGGAGGAGTAGGAGTGACAACTGCACCAGTGTGGCTCCGGTGACGGCCGGAGTTATATAAATATTTAGTGTAATGACGACAATGTTGGTGGGCCTTATATATTGTTATTGGTCTGTAGATTTCGAAGAATATGGTTTCAGAACCATCAAGAAATAAAAAAATAAAAAATAAATAAAAAATAAATAATAATTTCTTTACTTTTTATATCATAACTTACAAATTTACGTTTTACATACCCTAAAAGCAGTAAATCACTAAATCAAACACCATCCAGCCCCCCTCCTATCACCCTCCTGACCATCTGTGATCCTATTGATCTATGAATTAATTGTACATTTCGAGTATCATTTTGAATAAACATAACAAAAACAAGTTCTTTATACAGAAGATCAGACAATATATGCTGACGTAACAAAGTTTTCTCAGTAATAAAGCTTACTTAGCATCATCTGAACTATGAATATAACCCACAACGAGAAACTTAGCCCATCTTAAACAAGAATAAATGGTTAACATTAACAAAGGACCACACTTAACATCAGTAAAGGTAACTAACAATTCATCCAAAAACGTACTATTCACACTTTGTCAAGCATTTCTCTAACATAACAATGTTAATTTACATTAACATGGTAATATTTAACAAAAAATTTACTATAACATTGTGTAATTATTCATACAGACCAGCGAAAGTATGCCTACATAACAACAACCAGACGATAAACGGCCATCATTTAACAACTTAGCCCAATAAGCGAACATAGAGGGAAGTAAAATCAAGTTTCATATTATACATATAATTTCATTGAAAAGAATGTTATTATAATACATAAAACAATAAAGTACATAAAAATATAAGTTATTTTAAATTATATAAATTCAGTCTAATCAGATGAATAGGATTCAAGTGGGTACGTTCTATATATTCTCTTCTAAAGATTCAACATCCGTAAAAGGATGTAAGATGAAATGCCTTCAGCAACACTAAATCATTTTTCGGCATTTTGATTCAGCAGCACTCATTCTCTCATACAAGAGAGAAATAAACTCATCAGGCTGATAGTTATTAATGCACTCCTGTACACTGTATTATACGGAAAACCACATGTTTCGGTGTAAATATATAGATTACACCATGTGCTATATGTATTATGTCATCAAGTATGTCAACATCGTGATGTGATGTTAATTCGTTTTTATTTTAAGCAATGATGTAAGTATTTTCAGATGTTCGAACTGTGAAACCTATACACGTACGCATGAAGCATCACAATCGATGGGCTTTCGCAATAGTTGGTACATCAAGGTTTTAAATATTATCACACGACGATAGCACAAACGTCTATCTATTATGACCTCTCACATCTATCACTCTGATAATATTCACTACTCGTCAACCATGGAAACATACCCTTATCCTCTAGCCATGCAAGCAGCGATGTCATAATCTTGATGGAATCCATCAGCACAAACTAAAAAAAGGTCTGATTATTTGACTCTCTTGAGGAATACAAGCAATGTATCGGTATCCATCAGGTTGACGATAAAATTTTATGACACATCGTTGGGAATAACGAAGTTCCTCGTGAAGATATCAACAGCGGATGTGGAGATGCGGGGAGATGTCATCGTACCAGTACAGCGAAAAATTATCCTACTGAGGAACTCGTATGCGTAAACAACCCTTATAGGTGTAATGAGATTCTTTCGTTCAACCAATCAGAAGAAAGTAAAACAGAATACAACGAACGAACGAACCATATCAGTTCAAAAAGGTATATATATTCTCGTTAGACAACAATAACAACAACACAACAACAAACGACAACAACAACAACACAACAACAACAACAAACAACAACAACAACAACAACACAACAATAACAATAAACAACAACAACATACAACAACAATAACATAGTACAAAAATAGGTTCTTTATATACCACCAACGAATATATGCTAACCTAACATTGTTTTCACATTAATTAACAATATAGCATACCAGAACTAGAATATAAGGCACAATACAAAAACCTAACCACACCTTTTCGCTGAATAAACAACTAACATTTAACAAAAGTTCCATACTTAATAGCAGTAAAGTACCTAACACAGCATACAAAACGTAACCTATTCTCTCTTTTTCAAGCATATCTCTAACATATCAATGTTAATTTTACATTAACAACTGATTTACGTAACATTTAGACTATCATTTCGGATAAACATAGCGCAAAATGAGTTCTTTATATACTAACCATTGAATATATGCTAACATAACATGGTTTTCATATTAATATAGCTAACATAGCATCATATGAACTAAGAAAATAATGTACAACGACAAATAAAATTTGTTTAACGCCAAACGGGGACAAACGTAAACAACTTAAGCAAAGACATAAAGTGTTAACATTAACAAAGCTCCACACTTAACACGTAAAGTAACTAACATTGCATAACAAAACCGTAACCTATTCATACTTTTTCAAGCATATCTCTAACTTATTAACGTAATTATCATTGACGCAGTAATATTTAACAAGGATTTATCATAATCTTGACCAATTATCATACAAACCAACGAATAATTGTAAACATAACAAAATTTTAAGCCAAACATACACAAAAATAAGTTCTTTATATACGAACCATCAAATATATGCTTAACCAACAAAGCTTTAGCGTCAATAAAGCTACCATATCATAACTGCAACTAAGAATATAATGTACAAAGGCAAACTTAACATACCTCGTGTATGAATAATCAGCTAACATCCTGAAAATTCCCTACTTGTCAAAGGTAAAGTAGCTAATAGGTCACACAATACTCGATATGTTCCTACTTTTCTCACATATCAGCAACAGGTAAAGCCGCATCATCTAACAAAATCCCTTAACAAAGTGACCAATCTATCAAAGATACCAACATCTGGAACTATGAATTAACACCATCTTCATCAAAGTGTCACTCGTTTTGAGTATAACATCAATTGACCTATGAATAAACATAGACATTAGCAAAATTCTAGGGCAAACCTAACATTACCCAGCAAAAACTTAACCTAGGCTCACGTTTCTAACACATCATCGTCAGTTAACACAGTAATATCTTACAAAAACTCATCATTTCTCTAACAAATCAGTGTTATTTTCACATTGTCATAGTAATATTTAACATAACGTACCTAACTTACGAATAAACAGTTTTCACACTTTGGTGAATGCAACACCCCCTCCCTGCAGTCCCTACGTCCCACCCCCCTGTGATCTATTGAACTATATGATTCAAGTCATATTTCAAGTATCATTTTGGACAAACATAACATAAAAATATTTCTTTGAAATATACTAACCCTCAAAAATCTGCTTATCCAACAAAGTTTTAGCATCAATATAGGCAAACAAATCATAACGCGACTAGGAATATAATGTACAAATGCAAACCTAAGCATACCTCACGTATGAATAAACAGCTAACATCCTGAAAAATTCCTTACTGATCAAGGAAAGTAGCTAACAGGTCACACAATACTCGATATGTTCCCACTTTAGAGCATATTAGCAAAACAGGGTAAAACCTTATTATCTAACAAAAATCCCCTAACAAAGTGACCAATCTATCAAAAATGCCACCATCTTGACTATGAATACACTATCTCACAAAGTATCACTCCGTGTCGAGATAACATCATTTGACCCTATAATAACTGTAGAACATAGCAAAAGTCTAGGCAAACCTGACATTTATTCAACAAAAACTTAAACTAGGCTCGTTTCTAACATCATCGTCAGTTAACACAGTAATATCTTACAAAAACTCATCATTTCTCTAACAAATCAGTGTTATTTCCACATGTCATAGTATATTTAACATAACGTACTTAACTTACGAATAAACACAGTTTTCATTAACCACGAGTATCTAAAGCAACACATTACCTTCCGAGAGAAAACCCAGGGGGATGCGGCCCCATTGAAAAGGTGTGAATCCTGCGAGGGGATCACCCCGAAGGGGTGTAAGCGGGCTTTGGGCCTCAGCTCGAAGGGCTGAGGCCTTACCCCTCCTTCGGTTAATGAAAACTGTTTATTCGTAAGTTAAGTACGTAGTTAAATATTACTATGGACAATGTGAAATAACACTGATTTGTTAGAGAAAATGAATGAGTTTTTGTAAGATATTACGGTTTACTGACGATGATTCTGTTTAGAACGTGAGCCTAGTTAAGTTTTTTTGAATAATGTCAGTTTGACTTTAGGGACTTTGCTAATGTCTACGTTTATTCATAGGTCAAATGATGTTATTACTCGACACGAGTGATACTTTGATGAAGATAGTGTCAATTCATAAGAATTGTGGCATTTTGATAGTGTCACTTGGTTAAGGGATTTTGTTAGATAATAAGGTTTTACCTGTTGCTAATATATGCGGGTAAAGTGGGAACATATCGAGTATTTTATGACCTGTTAGCTACTTTTACCTTTGAAAGTAAGGAATTTTCAGGATGTTAGCTGATTATTCATAGGCGAGGTATGTTAGTTTGCATTTGTACATTATATTCCCTAGTCGCGGTTATGATTTGTTAGCTTTAATTGATGCTAAAACTTTGTTGGTTAAGCAGATATTCGTTGATATTTTATTCAAAGAAACTTATTTTTATGTTATGTTTGTTCAAATATGGATACTGGAAATATGGACTTGAAATCATATTCAATAATCCACAGCGGATGGGACGGGTAGGGGACTGCAGGATGGGTGGTTTGCTTTACTGATTAATGAAAACTGTTTATTTCGTAAGTTAGGTACGTTATGTGAAATTATCTAGACAACGTGAAAATAACCAACTGATTTGTTAGAGAAATTGATAGTTTTTTGCTAAATATTATTGTGTCAATGACGATGATGTGTTAGAAACGTGAGCCCAGTAGGTTAAGTTTTTGCTGGGTAATGTTAGGGTTTGCCTAGAATTTTGCAATGTCTATGTTTATTCATAGGACAATTGATGTTATACTCAAAACGAGTTACACTTGATGAAGATGGTGTTAATTCATAGTTCCAGATGTTGGTATCTTTGATAGATTGGTCACTTGTTAAGGATTTTGTTAGATAATACGGCTTTACCTGTTGCTGATATGTGAGAAAAGTAGGAACATATCGAAGTATTGTGTGACCTAATAGCTACTTTACCTTTGACAAGTTGGGTTAATTTTCAGGATGTTAGCTGATTATCTCATACACGAGGTATGTTAAGTTTGCCTTTGTAATTATATTCTTAGTTGCGTATAATGGTTACTTTATTACGCTAAAAGCTGTTGTTGGTAAGCATATATTCGATGGTTAGTATATTAAAGGAACTTATTTTTGTGTTATATGTGGATAAAAATTTGTTATGTTTACAATTATTCGTTGGTTTGTATGATAATTGGACATGATTATGATAAATCCTTGTTAAATATTACTTTGTCGATGTAAAATTAACGTTAATATGATAGAGAATTTTTATGCTTGGAAAAGTATGAATAGGTTACGTTTTTATGCAATGTTAGTTACTTTACAGGCTGTTAAGTGTGGAGCTTTGTTAATGTAACACTTTATTCTTGCTTAAGTTGTGTTAGTTTGCCGTTGTACATTATTTCTTAGTTCATATGATGCAATGTTAGCGATATTAATATGAAACAGTTATGTTAGCATATATTCGATGGTTAGTAATATAAAGAACTACATTTTGCGCCTATGTTTCATCCCGAATGATACTCTAAATGCGACGTAAATCAATAGTTTTAATGTAAAATTAACATTGAATGTTTAGAGATATGCCTTAAAAAAGAGAGAATATACGTTTTGATGCTGCTAGGCTTACTGCTATTAAGTATGGAACTTTGTTAATGTTAGTTGTTTTATTCTAGCGTAAGGTGTTGTTAGGTTTGTCATTGTGCCTTATATTCAGTTCTGGTAATGCTATGTACTTTATTAATGTGGAAAAAACAATGTTACGGAGAAATTCGTTGGTTGTATATAAAGAACTTATTTTGTACTATGTTATTGTTGTTGTGTTGTTGTTATGTTGTTGTTGTTGTTGTTGTTGTTGTTGTGTTGTTGTTGTGTTGTTGTTGTTGTTGTTGTTGTTGTTGGTTGTGTTTGTTGTTGTTGTTGTTGTTGTTGTTTGTTGTTGTCGTTGTCGTTGTTGTGTTGTTGTTATTGTTGTCTAACGAGAATATTACCCTTTTGAACTGATATGTTCGTTCGTACTTGTATTCTTGTTTACTTTCTTCTGAGTGTGGAAAGAAAGAATCTCATTACCTATAAGGGTTGTTTACGCATACAATTCTTTAGTAGGATATTTTTCGCTGTACTGGATACGATGACATCTCCCGCATCTCCACATCCGCTGTTGATATCTTCACGAGGAGCTTCGTTATTCCCAACGTTGTGTCAATAAAATTTTATCGTCAACCTGATGGATACGATACATTGCTTGTATTCCTGCAAGAGAGTCAAATAATAGACCTTTTTTCGTTTGTGCTGATGGATTCATCAAGATTGTCGACATCGCTGCGGCATGGCTAGAGGATAAGGGTATGTTATCCATGGTCGACGAGTAGTGGAAATATCTAGTCAAAGGTGATAGTGAGAGGGTCATAATAGAATAGACGTTGTGCTCTCGTCGTGTGATAATATTAAAACCCTTGATGTACGCAACTATTGGAAACCCAGTGATTGTGACCTTCATGCGTACGTGTATAGTTCACATTCGAAACATCTAAAATATTAACATTACAGCATTGCTTAAAATGAAAAACGAATTAACATCACATCTTAACGATGTTGACATGCTTGAGATGACAAATACATATAGCACATGGTGTAATTTATGATATTTACACCGAAACATTTGGTTTCCCGTATAATACAGTGTACAGGAGTGCATTAAATAACTATCAGCCTGGATAAGTTTACTTCTCTCTTTTATGAGAGAATGAGTGCTGCTGAATCAAAATATGCCGAAAAATGGTTTAGTGTTTGCTGAAGGCATTTATACTTCACATCCTCTTAAAGGATGGTTGAATCTTTAGAGAGATATATAGAACGTACCCCACTTGAATCCTATGTTCTCTGATTTGATGAATTAATATATTTAAATAAACTTATATTTTTATGTATTTATATGTTTTTAGTATTTTATATAACATTCTTCTTCCAAGAAAATTATATGTATAAAATAGAAAACTTGTTTTACTTCCTCTTTGTTCGCTTTATTGGCTAAGTTGTTAATGATGGCTGTTTATTCGTCTGGTTGTTGTTATGTAGGCATACTTTCCTGTCTGTATGATAATTACACAATGTTATAGTAATTTTTGTTAATTATTACAATGTTAATGTAAATTAACATTGTTATGTTAGAAACATGCTTGACAAAGTGTGAATTAGTTACGTTTTTGGCGAAGTGTTAGGTACTTTACTGATGTTAAGTGTGGTTCCTTTGTTAATGTTAACCATTTTTCTGTTTTAAGATGGGCTAGTTTCTCGTTGTGGGTTATATGCATAGTTTCAGATGATGCTTTAAGTAAAGGCTCTTATTACTGAGAAACGTTTGTTACTCGCATATATTGTCGATCTTTGTTATGAAAGAACTGATTTATGTTATGTTTATTCCCAAAAATGATGACTCGAATGTGACCTTAATCAATAGATCAATAGATCACAGATGGTCAGGAGGGTGGCAGGAGGGGGGCTGGATGGTTGGTTTATTTAGTTTACTGCTTTAGGTATGTAAAAACGTAAATTGTAAGTTATAAACATAAAAAAGTGTTAAGAAATTTTATTATTATTATTTATTTATTTATTTTTTATTGCTTGATG
>JABUQX010068366.1:17500-25000 GCA_015478945.1 Trachelipus rathkii | reverse complement strand
ATTATTATTATTACGTCGAAAGAAGTGATCCCGAAGGGATCACTTCTGAGTTGAAAAAACGTCCCGTTAAGGATCGTTTTTACGACTCCGACTCTGTATTCCGCCGCGGCTGCTTCTTCGCATCCGGTCAGAGTTCAATATACATCTACATGGTAGGGTTATTGTACTGGTTTAAATTTGGAGGGGTGTTAGATTGGGAGGTAACCTCGTCGTAGACGAGGTACGTCCCCCGTGGGTCCCCCAAAGGGGACCCCAAAATTATTTAAAAAAATCGACAATGTTTAAATTTTATAAATTTGGTGAGAGGATTTAGAGTTGAGTTTCTAGAAAGACTTGGTATGTGAATCTGATGAGTGGGCTCCGGCCACCGGTGCTGGAGCCATTGCGGTTGCCGAGGAATAAACAGTCTATAACACCAATGGTGTCGGTGTTTCATATAGGTTTTGAGGTCGTTCGTAGGAGTTCGAATATGATGGTTATAAGTCCGTATAGGGTGTCTAGGACCCCCCCCCCCCATTAAGGGGTCTCGACTGAAAAAAAAGAGCACAGAGTGCAAAAAAAACATAGGAGGAATGAAGAAAGATGAAAGATGAATGAGGAAGGAAGAAGAATGAGGAAGGTGGAAGGAGTCTGACTCAGAGAAGTAGGAGTTGACAGCTGCACCGGTGCTGGCTCCGGTGGTGCCGAGTTATTAAATATTAGTGTAATGACACAATGTTGGTGGCCTTAATATGTATGGGACTGTAGATTTCGAAAATAATGGTTTCAGAACCATCAAGAAATAAAAAATAAATAAATAAATAAATAAATAAATAAAATTTCTTACACTTTTTATGTTTATAACTTACAAATTTACGTTTTTACATACCCTAAAGCAGTAAATTACTAAATTCAAACCACCATCCAGCCCCCCCTCCTGCCACCCTCCTGACCATCTGTGATCTATTGATCTATTGATTAAGGTCACATTTCGAGTATCATTTTGAATAAACATAACATAAAATCAAGTTCTTTATACAAAGATCAGACAATATATGCTGACGTGCCAAAGTTTTTCACATTATTTGAGTTGACCTTCGTATGTACTATGAATAAACCCACAACGAGAAACTTTAAGCCCTCTTTAAACAAGAAATAAATGGTAACATTAAACAAAGGACCACACTTAACAACAGTAAAGTAACTAACAATTCATCCAAAAACGTAACTTATTCAAACTTTGTCCTTCTCTTCTTGATCAGTTCACAGTTAATATTCCAGAGTATGGAATATTGAACAAAAAATTTAGCTGATTGCATTTTGTGATGGCCGATACAAATAGGTAATTATGCCTACATAACAACAACCAGACGAATAAACAGCATCCATCATCAATGTAGCCAATAAAGCGAACATAAGAGGGAAGTAAAACAAGTTTTCATATTTTATAACATATAATTTCATTGAAAAGAATGTTATATAAATACATAAAAACATATAAAACATAAAAATATAAGTTTATTTTAAATATATTAATTGCATCTAATCAGAGAACATAGAATTCAAGTTGGGTACTTTTTCTATATATCTCTCTAAAGATTCAACATCCTTTAAAAGGATGTAAGTATAAAAGCCTTCAGCAACACTAAACCATTTTTCGGCATTTATTTTGATTCGGCAGCACTCATTCTCTCATACAAGGAGAGAAGTTAAACTTATCCAGGCTGATAAGTATTAATGCACTCCGTACACTGTATATATACGGAAACCACTGTTCGTGATAATCATAGATACACCATGTGGCTATTATGTATTTATGTCATCAAGGTATGTCAACATCGTTAAGATGCTGATGTTAATTCGTTTTTTATTTTAAGCAATGGATGTAATATTTTCAGATGTTCGAACTGTGAAACCTATACACGTACGCGTGAAGGGTCACACAATCGAGGGGTTTCCAATAGTTGCGAACATCAAGGGTTTTATATATCACACGACGAGAGCACAACGTCTCTATTCTATTATGACCTCTCACACTATCACCTCTGATAGATATTTTCACTACTCGTCGAACCATGGATAACATACCCTTATCCTCTAGCCATGCCGCAGTGATGTCGATAATCTTGATGAATCCACAGCACAAACGAAAAAAGGGTCTATTATTTGACTCTCTTGCAGGAATACAAGCAATGTATCGTATCCATCAGGTTGACGAAAAAATTTATTGACACAACGTGGGGGAATAACGAAACTCTCGTGAGATATCAACCAGCGGATGTGGAGATGCGGGGAGATGTTCATCGTACAGTACAGCGAAAAAAATATTCCTACTAAAAGGAATCGTATGCTGTTAAACAACCCTTATTAGGTGAATGAGAGTTCTTTCTCCAACCAATCAGAAGAAAAGTCAAACAAGAATACAACGAACGAACGAACCATATCAGTTCAAAAGGGTTATATTCTCGTTAGACAACATAACAACACAACAACAACGACAACCGACACAAAACAACAACGAACACAACACAACAAAACAAACAAACAACAACAACAACACAACAACAACAACAACACACAACAAACAAAACAACAACAAACAACAACAAACAACAACAACAATAACAATAACAACAACAACAACAATAAACATAGTACAAAAATAAGTTCTTTATATACCAACCAACGAATATATGCTAACGTAACATTGTTTTCACATTAATAAAAGCTAACATAGCATACCAGAACCTAAGAATATAAGGCCCAATGACAAAACCTAACACCTTACGCATGAATAAAAACAACATTAACAAAGTTCCATACTTAATAGCAGTAAAGTACTTAGCACAGCATACAAAACCGTAACCTATTCTCTCTTTTTCAAGCATATCTCTAACATATCAATTTAATTTTACATTAACAACTGATTTACGTAACATTTAGACTTTCATTTCGGATAAACATAGCGCAAAATGAGTTCTTTATATACTAAACCATTGAATATATGCTAACATAACATGGTTTTCATAATAAAGCTAACATTGCATCATATGAACTAGAAAATAATGTACAACGACAAACTAAACACAACTTACGCACTAAATAAAGTGTTAACATTAACAAAGCTCCACACTTAACCCTGGTAAAGTAACTAACAGTTGCATACAAAACGTACCTATTCATACTTTTTCCAAGCATATCTCTATCATAGTTAACGTTAATTTTACAGTTGATCTAGTAATATTTTACAAAGGATTTATCATAATCTTGACCAATTATCATACAAACCAACGAATAATTTAAACATAACAAAGTTTTAGCCAAACATAACACAAAAATAAGTTCGTTATATACTAACCATCGAATATATGCTTAACCAACAAAGCTTTAAGCGTCAATAAAGCTACCATATCATAACTGCAAGGATATAATGTACAAAGGCAAACTTAACATACCTCGTGTATGAATAATCAGAACATCCTGAAAAAAATTCCCTTATTGTCGAAAAGGTAAAGTAGCTAATTAGGTCACACAATACTCGATATGTTCCTACTTTTCTCACATATCAGCAACATGGTAAAAAGCCCGCATCATCTTAACAAATCCCGTACAGGAAGTGACCATCTATCAAAGCATACCAACATCTGGAAACTATGAATTAACACCATCTTCATCAAAATGTCACTCGTTTCGTATAACATCAATTGTCCTAAGAATAAACATAGACCATTAGCAAAATTCTAGGCAAACCTAATACCCAGCAAAAACTTACCTGGGCTCACGTTTCGTAACACATCACGTCAGGTTAACACAGTAATGATCTTACAAAAACTCATCATTTCGTAACAAATCAGTGTGTTATTTGGCACGTTGTCTCATAGTAATATTTAACATAACGTACCAAACTTACGAATAAAACAGTTTTCATTAATCAAGAAAATCAAACCACCAATCCCTGCAGTCCCCTACCCGTCCCATCCGCCTGGGTGATCTATTGAACTATTGATCAATTGATCTTCAAGTTTCATTTTGGACAAACATAACATAAAAAAAAGTTCTTTATATACTAACCAACGAATATCTGCGTTTAACCAACAAAGTTTTAGCATTAATAAAGACAAATCATAAACGCGACTAGGAATATAATGTACCAAAATGCAAACCCTAACATTACCTCACGTATGAAATCAGCTAACCATCTGAAAAATTCCTTACTGATCAAGGTAAAGTAGCTAACAGGTCACACAATACTCGATATGTTCCCACTTTTTAAGAGCATATTAGCAACGGTAAAAACCTTATTATCAACAAAGCCCTTAACAAAGTGACAAATCTATCAAAGATGCCCATCATATTGAACTATGAATTGACACTATCTTCATCAAAGTATCACTCGGTCGAGTATAACATCATATTGACCGTTATTAATAAACGTAACATTTTAGCAAAAGTCTAAGTCAACCTGACAATTATTCAACAAAAACTTAACCTAGGCTCTCGCCGCTAGCACAGCACCGCCAGTTACCACAGTTACTATCCTGCCAAGACTCATCCCTCCTCTAACACCTCAGCGTTATTTCCACATTGTCATAGTAATATTAACATAACGTACTTAACTTACGAATAAACAGTTTCATTAACTACGAGTATCTAAAGCATTAGCCATTACGAGCTGAGCCCAAAAGCCCGCTTACACCCCTTCGGGGTGATCCCCCTCGCAGGATTCCCTTTCAAGGGGCGCATCCCCCGGGGTTTTCTCTCGGAAGGTAATGTTTGCTTTAGATACTCGTGGTTAATGAAAACTGTTATTCGTAAGTTAAGTACGTTATGTTTAAATGATTTACTATGACAAATGTGGAAATAACACTGATTTGTTAGAGAATTGATGAGTTTTGTAAGATATTACTGTGTTAACTGACGATGATGTGTTAGGAAACGTGAGCCTAGGTTAAGTTTGTGTGTTGAATAATGTCAGGTTTGCCTAGACTTTTGCTAATGTCTTCGTTTATTCATAGGTTCAAATGATGTTATACTCGACACGAGTGATACTTTGATGAAGATAGTGTCAATTCATAGTTCAAGATGGTGCATCTTTGATAGATTGGTCAACTTTGTTAAGGGATTTTGTTAGATAATAAGGTTTTACCTGTTGCTAATATGCTCTACAAAGTGGGAACAGATCGAGTATGCTTGTGAAGCCTGCTTAGCTGTAACTTTTAACCTTGATCAGTAAGATTTTTCATGGATGTTAGATGATTATTTCATTACGTGAGGTATGTTAGGTTTGCATTTGTACATTATATTCCTATTCGCGGTATGATAGGTTAGCTTTATTGATGCTAAAACTTTGTTGGTTAAGCAGATATTCGTTTTAGTATATAAAGAACTTAATTTTATGTTATGTTTGTCCAAAATGTTACTTGAAATATGACGAATCAATAGTTCAATAGATCACAGGCGGATGGACGGGTAGGGACTGCAGGGCATGGGTGGTTTGATTTACTGGATTAATGAAAACTGTTTATTCGTAAGTAGGTACGTTATGTTAAAAATTACTATGACAATGTGAAAATAAACACGGATTTGTTAGAGAAATTGATGAGTTTTTGTAAGATATTACTGTGTTAACTGACCGATGAATTGTGTTAGAAAAGTGAGCCCAGGCTTAAGTTTTGCTGGGTTAATTGTTAGTTTGCCCTAGATGTTGCTAATGTCTATGTTTATTCTTAGGACAATTGATGTTATACTCAAAAACGAGTGACAACTTTGATGAAGATGGGTGTAATTCATGTTCCAGATGTTGGTATCTCTTGATAGAGTTGGTTCCACTTTGTTAATGGAATTTGTTAGATGATGGCGGCTTTACCGGTTGCTTGATATTGGAAAGAAAAGTAGGAACACCCCCCCCCCCCCCCCCCCCCCCCTGATCGAGTATTGTGTGACCTAATAGCTACTTTACCTTTGATAAGTAGGGAATTTTCCGGATGTTAGCTGATTATTCATTCGCGAGGTGTATGTTAGGTTTGCCTTTGTACATTATATTGTTAGTTCAGGTTATCGATTGGTAGCTTATTGACGTTAAAGCTTTGTTGGTTAAGCATATATGATGTGTTAGATATTAAAGAACTTATTTTTTGTTATGTTTGGTAAAACTTTTTTATGTTTACAATTATTCGTTGGTTTGTATGAATTAATTGGTCAAAGTGTATGATAAATTTTTGGTAAATATTACTATGTCAATGTAAAATTAACGTTAATGATGTTAGAAGATAGCTTGGAAAAAGTATTTGAATTAGGTTACGTTTTGTACTGCAATGTTAGTTACTTTAAGGTGTTAAGTGTGGAGCTTTGTTAAGTGTTAACACTTAATTGTGCGTAAGGTATGTTATGTTTTGTCGTTGTACATTATTTTCTTAGTTCATATGATGCGATGTTAGCTTTATTAATATGAAAACCATGTTATGTTAGCATATATCAGATGGTTAGTTAGTATATAAAGAAAAAACTCATTTGCGCTATGTTATCCAAAATGATAGTCTAAATGTTACGTAAATCAGTTGTTAATGTAAAATAACATTGATATGTTAGAGATATGCTTGAAAAAGAGAGAATAGGTTACGTTTTGTAGCGTGCTAGGTGCTTACTGCTATTAGTATGGGAATTTTGTCATTGTAGTGGTGTATTTGAAAGAATGTATATTAGGTTTTGTCATTGTGCCTTTATATTCTTAGTTTCTGGTAATGCTATATGTAGCTGTTTTATTAATTGGAAAACAATGTGCTTACGTTAGGCATATATTTCGTTGTGGTATATAAAGAACTTATTTTTGTACTATGTTATTGTTGTTGTTGTTGTTGTTGTTATTGTTATTGTTGTTGTTGTTGTTGTTGTTGTTGTTGTTGTTGTTGTTGTTGTTGTTGTTGTTGTCGTTGTTGTTGTTGTTGTTGTTATTGTTGTCTAACGAGAATATATACCCTTTTTGAACTGATATGGTTCGTTCGTTCGTTGTATTCTTGTTTACTTTCTTCTGATTGGTTGGAAGAAAGAATCTCATTACCTATAAGGGTTGTTTACGCATACGATTTCCTTCAGTAGGATATTTTTTCGCTGTACTGGTACGATGACATCTCCCCGCATCTCCACATCCGCTGTTGATATCTTCACGAGGAGCTTCGTTATTCCCAACGTTGTGTCAATAAAATTTTATCGTCAACCTGATGGATACCGATACATTGCTTGTATTCCTGCCAGAGAGTCAAATAATAGACCTTTATTCGTTTGTGCTGATGGATTCATCAAGATTATCGACATCGCTGCTGCATGGCTAGAGGATAAGGGTATGTTATCCCATGGTTCGACGAGTAGTGAAATATCTATCAGAGGTGATAGTGTGAGAGGTCATAATAGAATAGACGTTGTGCTCTCGTCGTGTGACAATATTAAAACCCTTGATGTACGCAACTACTGGAAACCCATCGATTGTGTGACCTTCAGACATACGCGTATAGGTTTCACAGTTCG
>JABUQX010068366.1:0-12500 GCA_015478945.1 Trachelipus rathkii | reverse complement strand
TTATTCTCACACAAAATTCATGCGAAATAAGGCACCCTTTGTGCTACGTTGATCGACGCAATGGTGGTTGGAAATACGGAGGTCAAATCTTCCTCGAGACACCTGGCTGTATATAGTAACCTATGGAAAAGCAGTTAGTGCGTCAACGTCACGTTGCAGAGATAGAGGGTCCAGGTGGAGTGAGAAAGTAGGGGACAGTTTTATTAGTCTCTTACCCTTAGGCCAACCTTATGCCAAAAGAAGGGTTGGAGCGGAGTTCCCACGAAATGTGAGAACAGTAACTCACATACAAGGGCGAATAACGCCCTTATATACTGGAGTAGCTGTGCAGAAGAAAAAAAATTCCCGCAGCCTGAAACAGAACTCCAGCTGCTTTTGAGGCCCCATAAGCAACGTTGAATATGAGATTTACCAAGACAAAGTTTGTTGTTCTATGTTCATACAATAATCGTTTGTTGTCAAACGGTGAGACCGTGTAAGACCGTCGAAGGAATAGAAAAAGTTGGAGGGTTTATGGTAAGGGAGATAAAGAGAGTTGAATTTACAAGGTGTTGTACCACAGGATCCCACCAGATCGCAAGGACTTGAATCGGGAGTATGTAAGTGAGGCAATACTAGATGCAAAAGAGCGATCAGATTTGAAATGAGTGGAAGAATTTAGAGTTGGGTTATCGGACGTAAGAGGTGAACAGAGTTTATAAGTGCAGCTGAGGAGATCGCTTGATGAAAAAAGTAGCTTAAAGTTCATATTCGTATGGTCCTTGAGGAAAAATCACATCTTCAAGGAAAAGCAGGAAGAAGGTCACTCAAAAACGATATGAAGCGATAAGAGAGGAAAGGCTTGGATAGAGTAAGCAAAAGAGAGACGAACACCAAAAGAGGGAGCTTAGAAGAGAAGTGACGTGTGCCATATTCGGTGGAAAGCTTTCGATGTGTCAAGCGCTACGACACAAGACTAACCATAGTCCCTAAGGGCTGAAGACCATAAGCATCAGTAAGATAGGAAGTTATCGTCGCCAGTTGTATCTTTCAGCGACGAAAGCCCATACTGTATCGATCTCAAAGAAGGGAATGAACCCAGATGATTCAAGAAATCAAAGTTCGATCATTATACAGATTCTAAACAGTAAATTCACAAAGAAAGCAAAAGGCGATTGTTGAAGCATCAGACGCGTACTCCAGTTCGGAAAGCGGTAACATATGCTCGTCCATTGAGAAAAAGTATTCAGCAATTAAGCATAAGATAGAGTGAACAAGACAGGCACCAGACTCAAGTTACACACTCTTCAGAACATTGGGAGAAACATCCGGACCACTAGGCCTTCCGACGTTTATAGATCTCAGGATCTCATACACCATATCATGTGTAATCGCAGGTAAAGACATGGGATACCTGAAGGCAGTTAGAGAAAGGAGGTCCAGAATTATTTTCAGCGGTGGAGTTAGATGAAACAAAACTAAGGTGACGAAGAGAATGACCATTTTCAGAAGGAAGAATAGTACCAGATACCGCCAGACGAATAAGAGGGAAAGCAGAGTATATAAAAGTTGTTAGAAATGTCTGCAAGGACAGAAATTTTATCAGTATAACCTAAAATATTAGCACACTTTCTTTCATTGAAAGTGAACTTAGCTCGTCGAATAGTCTCCCTAAAACAATTCTGAACAGAATGGAAAATAGTAAGAGTGGTAGGAAAATGAGTTTTTTCATTCAAGATTCGAAGTGTCCCTCTTTTGAAGGGAGGGAGAACAGGCTTCATCGAACGATAGATTTTGTGGAGAAAAAGACTTAGCTTAAACTAGAACGAACCTGTTCAACGCATCGGTTATTACGATCCATACCTTTTCATCAGTGACCGAAGCGTCCTCCGAGCCCAAGCAGGATTCATTTCAAGAATAGTTAGCAAAGAAACAATGCAATGCCCCTAACTAGTCGATTAAAGTGCCAGAAAGTACGCTTAGTGTATGGTGGAGCAGCTGAAGAGAAAATGTTATAATTAGGAGCTACGGAATTGTAGTCAGAGTTTCCGATAGGAGGGAAAATGGTGTTTTTATATCGAAAAGACAGTAAGTATGTGAAGCATAAGTCAGCTTGTTCAAGAAATGGTTGTTCGAGTCTGGTTGTGGTGTAGTATCCTAATTTGCGTGTTCAAATCCGTTGAGAATACTAATGTTTTTTGGCCATTTTCACCACCAGGCATCAGTATTGAGAGACCCAGACACACTCATGATGGCGTTACGTGAAATCCATTAATAAGTGACCTCGCATTTGGAGGCAAGAATAAACAAGTCATCAGTGTGAGTAGTAAAAATCAAACAAGGTGTGAAATTGTTCATTAGGAGCAGTAGCAAAAAAATATAATGCGTAAATGGAGGAGAAAGATTTTAGCAATGAACATGAAGCATAGGAGATCAAGGTTCTCAGACGTTTATAGCGAAGTATAATTTTTTTTTATTTTGAAGAACTCACAATTCAGTCGGAAATGTAAAAATAATTATAGTGGATATTAACGTTAATTATTGAAAAAGAATCCCACAATGAGCTTGGGCTCAGACAATAATAAAATAGTCTAGGGTTGAACTCAGAAGAGAATGGTATTCCATAGATTCATGATTAGTACACAGGCAACGCACGTGGACAAAGTCAATAGAGAACCCCCGCCTGCACTCACTTCCACATCCACACTGACCAGTCATTCGATCAGCCACTCACACAAACACACACACTCACAAGCTTTCGTACACAATAATTTCCAGATAATTAACTAAATAGAGACAAAAAAAAGAAGATTGATATATATTTATCATATAATATATGATATATATAACTATATATATTATATTATATATATATATATAATTTATTATATATATATATATATATATTATATATATATATATATATATATATATATATATATGATATATGTATATATACCGTATATATATATATTAGTGATGGACATGCACTTCCGCATCCGCATCCGCAATTTTTACACATCCGCATCCGCGAATACTGAAAATCGGCACCCGGTTCCGCATCCTCTTTTGAGAAATGAGGATGTTGAGGATTTTTTCTACAGGATAAATGCATATAAAATAAATAATTATTTGATCATTATATTATATATATAAATTATATATAATAATATTAATTATATATATATATATATATAATATATAACCTAAGGATATATAATATTTATATTTAAAAATAATATGATATTAATATATACATAATATATATAATAATATATTATATATATTGTTATATAATATAAATAAATCATGTCATGTCATGTCCATCATAAATAATATATATAATATTATACATTATATCATATATATTATATATATATATACTATATATTTATATATTATATATATATATATCATATTTATATATATATATATATATATATATATTAATTATATCTATAATAATAATATAATACTTAAATTACTAGTTAGGTTTCACGAGGACATAAGAAATTTATTCAGTTTATAATTCATTTTTCTTTTAAAATTTATTAATTTTTCTTATAAAATTAAAAGAACAGTAATTGTCAATAAAATTATTAAAAATGCTTCACCTCGATTAAATATTCAATATTAAAAATTAGTCATTCAAATAAAAGAACAATTGGTTTTATAATGAATAACAGGCTTGTAATGCCAACATTCTTACAAATTGTTTCTCCTCGTATTGTGAAATTCTAAACTTCTATTTAGTTTAAAGTTAATTAATTTAATATTTCACAAAATAATAATTGTTCAGATGATTAACAGATTAAAAGAAAATGAGGAATATTTCTATATTGAACTGAGTCAGTTTTATAACATCGAAATGCTCTCACAGGCAACTATCTTCTTTAACACAGGATTTAATTAACTAAGTATATTAATAACATTTAATAATAAAGTACACGCCATTTAGTATATATATATATATTATACTATATACTACTATATATATATGTATAATATATATATATTATATATATATATATTATATATATTATATATAATATTATATATCATATATTATATTATATATTATATAATACTAAACTTAATAGTTAGGTTCGAGACCATAAGAGAATTGTCACATTTATATTTATTCATTAGCTAGAATAATTAATTAAAAATATCACAGCAATAACGTGATTGTCAATAAATATTTAATTGCTCACCCTCGATTAAATATCTCACAATTAAAGTTAGTCATTTCAAAAAAGAACACTGTCTAACTGCATAAACAGGGCTTTGTAATGCAACATTCTACAAATTGTTTCTCTCGTATTGTGAAATTCCAACACTCCCCATTTATAGTATTTAAAGTATAATTAATTTAATCATTTCACAAAATAATAATAGTTCAGATGCACGATATATCATAAAGAAGAATGAGTAAAATTTTTTCTAATGATTAACTGAACCCAGTTTTCGCCCAACATCGAAGGCTTTTACAGGCACATCTTCGTTAACAGGATTGTAATTAATTAGTTATGTATTCAATACATTTAATAATATATGAAAAGCACGTTTAAAATATATAATATGGAAATAATAAAAATATAAAAAAAATAATATTAGAACGAGAAAATAAAGAAGAAAGGTAGAAAAATAAGAATAATAAACTGAAATACAAATGAATGAAACTCAATAACAACTGAAATATAAGTAAAATATAAATAAATTTAAAGAAATCTTAAAAATATAAATAAAATATTTCACACATTATGTTAATAAATAATAAAATAAAACTGGTTCAAAAATAAAAAGAGCAAATAAAAGCAATATAAGAATCTTAGAAGAAATAAAAATAAAATAATTAAAAATATCTTAAACAAAGAAGAAAATGAGAAAAATTAACTATAAAAATAAAATTAAAAAAAAACTTGGAGAACAGTAAAGCAATAATTACTAAAATAAATAAAATATAAAAACAAATAATAAGAAATCACAAAATCATATAAAAGAAAATATAATAGAAATATCAGAACCGTAGATAAGATATGGAAAAAAATAAAATAAATAAGAATATCAAGATGAAAATAAAATGAAAGTAAAACAAAAAAGAGCGAAAAGATTAAAAGAGTTGATAACGTAGAATATAAATATAGATTATAGAATATTTTGAAGAAAAATAATGAGGAAAGGCAGTTTCCACAAAACAGATGTGCTGGCAACAGAAGGGACGCAACGACATAAGTCTGTAGTTCTCAATATTTACACAATATTTTGTGAGAGAAGGATACTCTTTAGTTCGAGTGACGCAGTGATGAGAATCCAGAAGTCCAAATCTCCCTCGAGCAACCCTTCCGTTGTAATTACCATATAAAAAGAGATATGGCCCCATGTTAAGTGACAGAAGAAGAGGGTACACAGGCGAGTCAAGAAAGTATTGAACAGTTTATCAGTCTGCATTAACATTATCTAAAGGAAGGTGGAAGGATCCACCTAAATGTGTATAACAGTAGTTTCCAACAGGGCGCGAAGAAAACCCTTAGAATAACTATATTACTTAGACAAAAGAAAAAAAATTCACGCAATGGAGGAGACTCCCAGCTATTTTTTGGGCCATTTTAGCATACCGATTAGGATATAGGTCGTCCAAGATAATTCACTATTTATGTTCAGTCAAAAAATTTTAATGGTTACAAATGAGACAACACACACACGCACACACACCACACACACAACACACTATACATATATATATAATATAATATTAATATATATATATATAATATATATATATATAATATATAATTATATATATATATAATATATATAATTATATATATATATATATTAATATATATAATATATATATTTAAATATCTATACTATATATATATTATATTCATAATATAATATATATATATACTATATAATATATTATATAATATAATAATATATATATATATATATATATATATATATAGATAATTATATATACTATTATATAAGAATGTTAATCATTGCATAATGCATCCGCAATTGATAAGAGAGAGGCAAAGTTAATTCTTACCTTCTCTATATATATATATATATATATATAGTATATATATATATATATATATATATATATATATATATATAATTATATATATAAAATATATACTATATATATGGGACATAGTATATATATTATATATATATATATATCAGAGCTGGCGCGGTATAATCTTTCGAGGTCCGTCATCAGGCTATTCGGCTTTGCACACCCTAACTAGTGCGTCGTCCCGGCTTACTTCCGACTTGCGATTTTTGAAACCTCAGTGCCGGCCATTAACTATTGCGGCTATTCGGCTATCCTAGCGGCGATACCGTTAAAATTACAAAGATAAAACTTTTTGCGCGATAACGAGCATGCCTTTACATTTAAACCTATTTATAAATAGCGTAATAAACGATTTATTATTCTTTTTATTTTAAATGTTTAACTAATAATAGTTAAAAACTTGTCATAGCTAATTAGAGTCCCTCTTCCTCCTCCATTGTCCTCCTGTGCTAATCACTCCTGCAGGGAGGTCCATATTTCCTTTGAGAGAAAGAAGGTCCTCAACCCTTCCTTCTTCAGAAGACGATCTCTTTGGCCCTGAGGGATGCCCCACCCGCGCTGAAGCAGCTCTCACAGCTGCTGAACTTAGGAATGGGGGTATTATGATTTCTATCAAATTAGATCTATCCATATCTACCCTATGCTGCGTTGGGGAAACAGGAAACAGCTCGGATCTTTCTTGCGAGGGCACCCACTTCCTCCATGGCACTTTCGTATACGGTATTTCCACATCCCGTTAGCTAGCCTCTGCATCTGCGATAACCAAACTCTAGACAACATTACGCAATAGGAGTGCGTCTGAATTGTGGGGTTCTTTTTCTGTTGGCTGGCCAAGCTGACGCTGCTGCTGTTTCTCAGTGGGTTTGATGGAGTCCCCTATCTTCCGGGTAATCCTGTCCCCGATCTCCTCCACATGTCAGGTGCAATGCTTTCTAGGGCCTTAAGGGTGAAGGAGGGGTGAAGGGCAGTGGCCATAAGGAGATCCCTATTCTGAAAGAGTGGCCAAACCTCTTTTCATACCACTGAGGATGGCCTGCTACACGTGGCCTTGCATACACAAGTGAATATTTTCACTTTCTCCTCAAGGCTGGTCGCTTCATCAACCAAAGTTGGGGTAGAGGGTCCCATGTATGCCTTTTCTCCCCCGAAGCACATATCAAGACACTGCCCACAGGCTGCCGCATTGACAATGATGTACATCGGTCATGACCTGAAGAGGAAAACTCAACTATATTGCTTAGTTACTAAAGCAATATTGAGTTATAATAAAATACGGGAGCACGGAGGCGAGGTATCTGATGGAATGAGGGCGAATTAGATCAAGAGTGAGGCGTTGTACAGGAATGGACCAATCTGGGGCGTTCATTGGCAGTTTAGGATGATTGGAATACAAGATGAGGAACGGCACGTGTTACATCATGGAAGCGTGTCTTAGGCGGGTAAGGGAAAAGACTGCCAAATTTGATGAGGATTTTGTAAGATGGTTTGGACATGTGAAATGGAGAACACCATATTGGTTAAGAAAGTGGTATAAGAGCACATGTGAAGAGTGTATTTTTGCCTGTCGGACCGACCGGTAAAAAAAGTGGATTATTCATTAGAGATTGTGTTACCGAAGTAGCGATAATTGAGTGTTGGGACGAGCAAGACGATACGGTACAGTACAGGAACAGGATAATGGAGGGGGTTTGGGTTTGTGAAGAGATTTATAATTTATAATAAACTTATTAAATTATAAATAAAAAATTACAAGAGAATTGCTACTTTTAAAAATACTTTATATTTACCTCGACGTCTATCCTCTCGTGAGAGGGGAACCTCCTGGGTGCTTGAATGAGGTTAGGTAGTTTATGGCATCCATTGGTTTCTCACCCTCAAAACCTTCCAGAAGGACCATCACACTATTATATAGGGAGTTCCATCTGCACGAAATTAAATACTAACTTTAATATAAAATATCAAAACTTATAAAATGAACTTGTCTATAGATTAAATAAAAAACGGCAACAATTTCTTACGCTAAATTTCTTTTTTAATGTAACTTTATACTACCATTCGTCACCAACAGGAGATTGCTTCAGGTCTTTTTTCGGCGACAAATCTTTGATCTGGTTGGCCACCCACTGGGGCCCATCTGTTCCTGAACTGGATTTCCAACATGGGCCTGGATCTTTAGCTTAGGCTCTCCTCCCCTCGTGAGCCCCTCTGCTCCAGCCCTGCTATCTCACGTCACAGTCTGTTGTCGCCAACAGATATGGTGTGTGAGCACTGAAACAATAAGATAATTTAAATTTCAAGAAAATTGAGAAGAATTATATAGTTAAATCTTGAAAATGACAAATGCGTAATATATTGTTAAATACTTATTACTTAATATATTTATAATATATATAGTAGCATTTAGCACTAGTTTTCGCAATTCTAAGTACCCTGCGAGCATGTGTTGAGGAGGCAGACTTCGGGTATGTCACCCCTCAGCCCTTCAGCGAGTCCTGGAGATTCAACAACTCCACAGTCAGATACAATCAGGGTCCATAGGAAGGATTCTCTTGGTCCTCGGTTAGAGACTCACAAAGGCGTTGAAGCTGCCACGTAGTGGTGCCAGCATGTCCGTAGTGGTGGGCCTTCACCTGACCGTGGATTCTAAACTCATGATGAATCTCTGTGATTAGTTTTTCCCCAGTAAAACTAGATGAAGTTTAGCCTTTCCTAAAGACAATTAATTATTATTGTTTAGCATGAAATTTAAAATAATAATTCAGAAATATCTGTTCTAATCTCATAGCACTTAGTGTATAAAATGACCAAAAATTTACTTTTTAAATTTCTCTTACCTTCACCTCCATGCGCCAAAAGTTTGCATGGCACCTTTTGAGGTTGACCCTGCCAATCCAGTGGACTGTCATTTCCCAAGAAGACCTATTGTGGGCGGTGCCAACTGTCGGCTTAGTGGCACCCACTTCGTGGTGGAATATTTCTTATATCAGCCAAGTCTTCCCCTGTTTGGCGATCGCTTTCAATATCTCCTCTTTCAAAGTCCTCCATTGAGGTGGGGATGAAACTCGGGATATTAATGAGGGGGTTAAAACATTCTCCTTCGTGTAAGGATCATCAGCTAAATCCAGTGGCATCATTGAATGAATGAACCACCTAATGATTAAAAAGCCCTATATTTAGATAATGTGCTATCTGATGGTTAAATTCTACATAAAATCTTGCTGAAAAAAAACACGCTAATCCTTATAGCTAAGAGAAATTCAACATTGAGTTCAGTGGAAGTTAGTAATATTTCATGTTTTCTGAATTTTATTTCACACCTTGTTAACCTTGTCTTGCCTCTTGCTGGGCTGACTTTGACTGAAAGCTCTCTCCCTTTTATCATCCAGCTGACATCTGACGCTGCGAGACTCACTCTCCCTTGACTATGCGAGCCCCGCTTGCTAAGCCCTCACATGGCTTTCAGAGAGGGAGGAGAAGTCATTGTGCATGGTAATACTAAAAAATAACTACAAAAACTTAATTCCAAATGTTTCTAAGTTTCTCTTGGATAACCAATTGTAATTAAAGTATCAATACTTTGTACCAGAGGTCTGTTAAACTCAGTAACTAATTTCTTCAGGACCATTTAATTCCTTGTGAATCTCGTATTTTTCTGTTAATTTAATTACTAATATTAAATTTACATGCTTGTAATGCTGCTTGAGGTGGGACCTTGTCTGGGTGCTGTAGGAAAGCCCCTTCTTCCCTTTGCCGGCAGGATGTTTACACTTGGCAACACCAGTGTGAATCTTCCTAAGAGAACCACCCCATCAACTTTCTCAATCAGTAGCCTGCAAAAAATTTTTCAAAGATGAAGAAACTGTTAATAAAGAAACTACAGAAGTTTATATTTTTATTGAATCTTGTGTATAGTAAATTTCATATTTAAAATTGTTCCATCAATGAAAAAATTCAAAAAAAGTATATTCTACAGATTTAATTTAAAGATTTAACATTTGTAACTTTTATATCTCTCTAACTCTTTAATATGTTCTTTAATATTTAGTCTTTAGTCTTTACTTTAGCATGGAGGCGAGTTTCTTAACCTCTCAAGAGTTGAGCAAACAGCTTTTCAACTCTCTTAGACGGCTATCCTTCGTTGCCATCTTGGCCCTTGGTTCCAGGATCCCTCTTCTCCTCACAATCAAGGGTGTACAAGTGGACAGGATCCAGTTAAGAGATCTTTGGCCGTACACAGTCACAGCTCTCATTTAAATGGGAGAGGCGCTCCTTTAAGTACTAACTCGCAGCGGCTGAACGCTCTCAGAACACCTCTGTCCTAGTACACAAACTCTTATCCAGTATCGATTATTTTAAATCAAATTTTTGTATATACTTTATACAAATTATTTAATCACTTTATGTTCGAAAATGAATTAATCTAATTGAAATATTATATATAGTACTAGTATATATATATATAGATATATACTTATATATTAATATATATAATATATATATATATATTTTATATTATATATATAATATTATATATATATTTAATATATTTATATATATATATATTATTATATATATATATATAATATATATATATATTATATATAATACTATATATATGATATATATACTTATATATAATATAATATATATATATATAATATATAATATATATATGATATATTATATATATTATAATTTTTATAATATAATTTCTAGTAATTAATTTACTTAGTAACTAGTACATATAATCCAGTAACATAGTAATCTAAATAATTATAACTTAAATTACTGTAGTAACATAATAATAATAATTACCTAATTAATTAAATTATAACATGACAAGAACATCACAAAGGAATTTTGAATAAAACTGCGTGTTTAAAACAGGTTGCATTTTCTTCTTTTAGCTTTTGACACATCTTATTCGTATTAGTATAGAACTAAGACTGAAAAATATTATTACACACTTATCACTACAATGCCACGCCTTTTTCATACCAATATAAAACCCGTTTTTGAAAGTGACTTGTCATCAGGGAGAACGGAGTTAGGGTTCACTTAATTATTTTAAAAAAATTCCATAGCCGAAACGATAGCCGCGGAAAAATGCAGTGCGTCGTTGGCTTGTCCGACTATTTAAAAAAAAAATTTCGGCGTACGGACTACGGCTATAAGAATTTGAAGTGCGGCGTAGCCGATTAGCCGAATAGCCGAAAATCGTTGCGGCATGCCCAGCTAATAATATATAATAATATATATATATATATATATCTATATTATATATATATATATATATATATCAATATATATACTAATAAATATATGATATATATACTTTATATATATATATAGTATATATTATATATTATATATATATACTATATACATATACTATATATCCCAATGGTCTGTTAGAAATTTTTTGTTATTTAGAACAGTTTCTGGAACTCATATTCGAATCATGTGGTAGTTATGTACGGGATATTGGACGTGTCATTTTGACCACAGCGGATTTTACCCTTCCCTTGACCTTTTTGAGCCCAAATTTCTCTACCTTGCCTTGAACTGTTTTGGGCCTTGACTTTTATGGCATTGACCTTTTTGGCCTAGACCTTTTTGGCCTAGACCTTTTGACAACCTGACTTCAATGGTCAATTTTTGCCAGGTAATTTTTTGGCAACCTATAGTTTTTTGGCAACCCTATTGTTGAGCAACCCTAATTTTCAAACCCTTCGAGAAGAGATGCGCCAACGGCTACGTAAGCAACCGATTGTAGTATTCCCCTCTATTAATTACGCACCCCTATTTTATCGACCATGGAGGTCAATTTTATGCCCGGTAAATATTTTGATCTTCATTTATAGGGCTTAGCCCTATTTTTGATGTCTATATCCTGTTTGACCTGATATTTAGCCTTATTTGCTATACCATGGTCTTTTATTGGCCCACGCTAATTTTTACCCCACTCGTGGCCCACCGTCACATATTTCGTTCCTACCTTGAACGTATGTATGGATCTATCCTAAATTTCACCACAACACACACACACACACAAACACACACACACACACACAAGAATACTTACATCACCACACAGAAATTACTACAACACACAGTTTAAACACTCACACACCGATGATACACTTACAAACATTCATTAACAACACACTTATAACATCATTCACATCAATGACTTACACTACACATAGTCACTTACATACACTTATACACACGTTAACAAACACATACCAACCCTTTGTCTCATTGCTCAATTTTATGAACTCGCCACTTGATGAAGCTCATCCTTGATGACCGTCATTCTTTAGCGGTTACATCTGATGGTGCCTATAATGATGTTACAGCACTTTGGGTGGTCCTCCAATCACCGTAAGAGTATCTAGTGATGTTCTATTAGTTTTCTATGAGTATT
>JABUQX010068365.1:0-19000 GCA_015478945.1 Trachelipus rathkii | reverse complement strand
AATTAACAAGGTGAATAATAATTCTTGTAAAAGTATACTGTGTCAATGTAAACATTAACGTTAATAATGTTAGAGATATGTTGGATAAAAGTAATTGAATAGGTTCACTTTTCGTAGCAATGGCTTCACGTTACTATTTACAGGTGTAAAGTGGTGGAACTTTGGTTAATGTTAAACAGTTTATTCGTCCTTAAGTTGTGTTAGATTCGTCCTTGTATATATAATTTTCTTAGTTCTGGTAATGTATGTTAGCTTTATTATGTGAAAATCAACTGGTTACGTTAGCATATATTCGATCTTGGTTAGTATCTAAAGAACTCATCTTTGTTTGTTGTCTTGTTGTTGTTGTTGATCGTCGAACGAGAATACTCCTACCTCTTTCTGAACTGATATTGGTTTCATCTCCGACGTCGTATTCTTGTTTATCTTTTCTTGCTGGATTGGTTGGAAAGAAAAGTTAATCGTCATTACAGTTAGCTTTTAAGGGATGGTTTATATACCTGATTGTATTCTTCAGTAGGATAGTTTTTCTGCAGTGTTGATACGATGACACGTCCCGCCATTCTCTTTACGCTCCTGTTGTGATATCTTTCACGAGGAGTTCTCGTTATCCCAACGAAGCTGCCAGTTTAATATTAACATCCGTTAAACCCGAAAATGAGAACGAACTGCTGAACATTTGCTAGATTATATCCTTGACCAGAGGTTCCATATATATCCCAATATCGATGAGTTGCAATCGACTTTAGTGCAAGATGGATGGTAAAAAGCATACAACATCATTATTTCAGTTTAGAAGTTTGGTTATTTCTGAAAGGAGGCGGAGTCTAAAAACGGAGATAGCCTAAAAGACTGTTTACTTTACATTCGTCCTTTACTCGTTAGGTATTATGAGGGTTGGGTATGGTTATGACACATTTTTTGAATAAATCGTTACTGTATCAATGTAAGATTAACGTTAATTTGACGTTAGAGATATGTTGAAAAAGGGTATAAATTACGGTTACGTTTTGTATGTAAAGTTAAGTTACTTTACCTGTTAAGTCGTGGAGACTCTTCAGTTGAATCTTAACAATTTATTCTGTGTGTAAGTTGTCTTGTTTCAGTTAATGCTTCGTCTCGTGCACACTTAATCTTTCCTAGTTGCGTATTCACATGATGCAGCTATGGTTTAGGCTTTGTATATTATGTTGAAAACATTGTGTATGTTAGCATCAATTGGTTTGAATCAAACAGTATCTCGATAAAGTCGGACAAGGTCGTTAATGATACATTTTCTGCTAAATATTAGGTGTTAGCTGTAAACATTAAATCGTGCGAGTTAGTGTTACCGAGCAATATGCTTGAAAGAAACGTAATGCGACTTGTCAAGGTGGACGCTATCGGGTTGAACACATCGCAATAACCATGTGTAGTTTACTTTACATCCGTTTGGGGGTGTTAATTGGAGATCTTTGCATTCAGATGTTTATGTTACAGTTTTATTTCGTGTTCTAAGGTGTGCGCAGTAGGCTTAGTCTGGTTGTATCATTTATTTGCTTTGAGTCAATAGATTACAGGCTTCACTCGATCTTAGCTTTATTGCATCGACTGGAAACTCCCTTTATTATGTCTAGTGTTAGTTTAGCATATTCGTAATGATCAGTCTATGATTAATTAACCAACTGTTAGTGAATTAAATTCTTAGTACGATGGTATTACCATGTTTAGTGTAAATTAACATTCTCATGTTGAGGGATATGTTGACAAAGTTGTGAACTAAAAGTTACGTTCTTTGTTGTCATATGTTAGTTACTTTACGATGTTAAGTTGTGGAACTATTGTTAATTATAAACAGTTTTCATGTAAATGTTTTTTTCGTTTTTGGTTTTTTTTTTAAACCAGATGACATAAGGGGGACAAAAAATCGACCATCCCAGCGCCTAGCAAAGTCCCGGCCCAACCACAAGTCTCCTGATCTGTGATAGGTTTGTTGGCTTGTACATTACGATTTGCAGCCTCCAGGACTATGCCCACTAGATAAAGACACTTGCCACATGATTATGTGAAACTTTGTTTGTCAGCAATATTTGGCTTGATTCATTGGTATAAAAGAACTTTGATTGTTATGTTATGTTTATCCAAATGACACTCGAAAATGTGACTTGAATCAATTAGATCAATAGATCCAATAGATCACGGAGATGGTCAGGAGGAGGTTGGATAGTGGTGTGATTTAGTGTTTACTGCTTGTAGAGGTAATGTAAAACGTTACAAATGTTTAGTAAAAATTGACTTTAAATTCAATAGAATCAATAGATCAAATAGATCAAGGGTGTGGTGGGGAAGATTCATGAAAATTGGATCAGGAGGGTAGGTTGGGGTGGCTGATTACTGATTTACTGATTAGGGTATGTAAAACATGACATGACAATTTAGGTAAAAAATTTGACCTTAATACAATAGAATCAATAGATCAATAGATCGAATTAGATTCAATAGATCAATAGATCACAGATGGTCAGGAGGGAGGTTGGTATAGTGGTTTGATTTAAGGTGATTACTGCTTGTAGGGTATGTAAAACGTATACAATTTTAGTAAAAACTTGACTTAAATCAATAGATCAATAGATCATAGATCAATAGACAATAGTCAATAGATTCATTGATTGGACAGGAGGGTTACGTGGTTGGCCTTGATTTACTGATTTCACTGATTTACTGCTTTAAAACATGAACATTTTAGTAAAAATTTGACCTTAATCAACAGATCAAAATAGATCATAGATCAATAGATCATTGATTGGACAGGAGGGTAGGTGTTGAACCACTCGGTGGTCTTATCATATATACTTCTATTTGTATAATTTTGATTTAGAGTCGTGATTATGTTGTTAAGAGATCAAAATTATTGTATCAAATTTTAGTAAAAAAATGTGCAAGCCTTCTGAATTAATACACTAGATAATACAAATAATCCCGAAACCAAAAAATCACCTAAATAGGATCCCAACTAATCAATCAGGATCCAATAGATCCCAATATGATTCAGCAACTGGTCAGGGAGGGTGACCAGGAAGGTAGACTGGATGGTTGTTAGTGATTTACTGCTTTAGGTTATGTAAAACGTTGCCAATTTATAGTAAAAAAAATTAATGACCTTAATCAATAGATGCAATAGTCATAGTATGGTCGAGTGAGGTGACAGGAGGAAGCATGGATTGGTGTTGATTTAGTGTAATTTACCGCTTTAGCGGGTAATGTAAAAAACGTTCAAATTTAGTAAAAAAATATGGACCTTAATCAATAGATCCAATAGATCATAGATGTCGGGGGAGGTTGGGATTGGCTGGTTGGATGGTGGTTTCGATTTAGTGATTACTTGCTTGTAGCGGTATGTAAAAACGTAAATTTGTAAGTTAATAAACCAAAAAGAACAAGAAATTTTAATTTATTTATTTATTTATTGATTTATTTTTTCTTGATGGTTCTGAAATCCGAGGTATTTTCGAAATCCTTACAGATCCAATAACCATATATAAAGGCACACCAATATGTTGTTATACGAATGTTTATTAACTAAGCACCGCAGTGCCGGCTCCAAGCACCGGTTGCCGGAGCCAACTCCTTTGGGAATTCCGAAATACCAAGTCTTCTAGAAATCTACACTCTTGGATCCTTTCACCAAATTTCGAGCGTTTATTGGCGTCAATATTTAATGTTTGAAGGGGGTGGGGTCCCCCCTTCGGGTGACCCATGTGGGACGTAACTTCGTATTCACTGAGGTTACCTCATCATCTGAACATACGCCCTCCAAAGTCTTCAGCACGATACGATGAAGTTCGGAGAGTCGTAGGCAGGCTTGTGCTCTCTTTTAACGTCGGCGTCAAACCGGTATTCGAAAGACCGCCGGCCACGCGGAAAGCAAAGTCGGAGTTCGTAAAAAAACGATCCCTTACAGAGATCGTTTTGTCGACTCAGATTCTTTCCTTTCGGAACCTCGAATCTTCGAGCGGTTTAAGTAATAATAATCGAATGTGTATGTGTATTCGCTATTCGCGGCGCGGCGCGTGCGCGCGCGGAACTCTCTCTCTCTCTCAGCGCATCGAACCACCTGGTCGCATGCACTTAGCCATTGAGGCTCTAAACTTCAATCTCGGATTTTGGAAAGCCAAAGGGTATAAACGTGGGACGTTTAGCGGCTTCGCTCTCGCGGGTGACCCCCCTCTATATCACATGCACACCGACTTTGTAAATTACGAACGGTTCGAGCTTATGTCCCGATATATAGCTTATATTCCCAATTTCAGACGATAGCCTCTATTCTATAGTCGAAAAGGGTGGGTCTCTGGTCTCTTCGGAAGCAATTACTACCTAGAAACACTCCTCGTGTGAAAGTTATGTTAGATGGTGAGCAGCTGGAACAGAGTGTCTGAGTTTAAATATTTTGTATATATATATGTTGGATGAGAAGGAACGGACGATGCGAAGAGTGTAGTAGGAAAGTTCTGTGAATGGCAGGGAAGGTGGCTGGCGCAATTAAAATCTTTGATGAATGAAAGGGACTAAGTTTCCTTGAGTGTGCTAGGATCCTTACATTGAGGGTATGTTGCTTTTCCTGTGTTTATTGAAATATAGTTAGTGAGACTTGTCTGGTAAATAAGAAGTATAAGATCTACAAATTCAATGTGTCTCAGAATGGACAATCTTGTAGGGGTGTAGCTAGCGGTGTGAGAAGAATTGATAAAATGAGGAATAAACTGAAAAGGCCAATCTCTGTTGTGGTGTGAAGAAAGGCGGTAAATGAGAGAATAAATGAAAGTTATGGTGAATGGTTTGGTCATATGGAAAGATGAAGACTAGTCGGGCTGAGTTAAGCGAATGCTATAGTGGCGAGTGTGCTTGGAAAATCGACCGGCTTGGGGACCGAAGAAAAAGTGGATTGAGTATGTGTGTAAACGAATGTTTTGAAGGAGAGAAATGTGAGTTTGGTAGAGGGCGGGAAGAAAGGTGCATTAAACAGAGAGTGAAATGGCTGGGGATTGTGAGGGCAGATCATGGTGTGTCGGAGCCACACGCTGCGCGAGAGAAAAATGGAAGCCGCTCTAACTCATCTGGAACGCAACTCCACCAATCAGTGAACGCTCAGAAAGTCCGTGCTCTCGGACGCCGACGGACGCTGCCTCCCACGCCCATCGCAGCTATGGTAGGGATGGACTCTAAAATTTGCTAGAGCTGCGAGATAGGTTGACTCACATTAAGGGCAATCACAGGATAGGCTCAAGAGTGTAAGTACCTGAAGAGGTGGGGTCTGCAACAAGGTGGGTCGGCAGGAAAGGTAAAAAAGCTTGGGCTCTAGTTCTCAGCTCGGGGCCTATGTCAATGCCAAACTTCTCATAGCTACGCCGCTACCTAATGTCCTATCCTGATACTGCATACTCGAGAACAGAGACGGTCACCAGATCCTCCTATGTACATACCTCAATCATATAAAAACTATCTACAGCAGGGAGCAAACAATAATAAGAGACAGAAGACCAACTACAAGGTATAGGACAAAAGGACAACACGCGCAGCAGGCAAAATCCCCACCTACAAAGTACAGAACTCTCTAGCAATCAGATGACGATACCACAACGTAAACATGAGCTAGCAGACGAACAAAGAACCAATCACATAAGCGCCACAACAACATGCCTCTGAGGGCGATATACCTATGAACCAACACCTACCAAAGCCAAAGGTAAGATCACACCCACCCCCAGACCTATACGTAACACCACGTAACTTGCATCCTAAATATAATATAAAGACATAAAATAAAAATAAGATGGTTCTACAGTATAAAGAATAAAAAATAATATAAATATAAATGAATTAAAAAGTAATCAATAATTAAAAAATAATACGAATTATCGAAGAATTAATCAGAGTGAAGAATATAATTAAAGATATTAGGCAGAATAAAATATCATTATTAAGAATTAAAGAGAATAACTAAAGAATATAAAAAAAATAATAATAAAGTAAGAATAAAAATGTAGCATAGTCAAGTAAATAATAAGATATAAATTAAATAAAGATATAAATTAAAATAAATTAATAGAATATATAAATTAAGAAGTAAGTATATAAGAATAATAAGAAGATTATATAATGATATTGATAAAAATAAATGAAAAGTTTAAACGAGAGCGAGATATTTTAACTCATCCAAGCGCGAGTATCGGAACATTAATTGAAGACCACAACACAGACTCGGCCGACAAGACGTCTTAAAACACAAACGATGAATTGTACCGGATATGAAGCTTTTCTAGAGCGACACGTAAGGCTACAATCCGCACTGTCCCCATAAATTAGAAGAACGCTGATAAGTTCAAATGAGCGTAGTTTTCTTCTTACACTAAACGGAAATAGCACACAACCACTGGATTTTACTTACAATCCATAATAATTTATATATATTATAGTATAAGATGATTATATGAATTCTGTAAAATTTATAGATATTATTATATGATACCTGATGATATATAGAATATATATATGATAATATATTGTAGTATAGAGAATATTATAGATAGATCTATTATATATTATATTATATATAATAGGAATATAATAGATAGAATATATATTAAAATATTAGATAATGAATTATGATATATATATAGACTAATAGGTGAGAACATACCGCATACATAACAAAAATACGTTAAGAATAGTTATACTTAAATATAATTATATCCATCGTTCACGATCAGTATAGGTTAGGTATATTACCTAGTAAGCCAATTATCACTACTCATAGAGTTATTTAGGCAATGTCCTTAGTGTATTGTAATATTCTTTTTTATTTTAAATTATAAATATATTAAAATTATATAAATTATATATATATAGATATATATTATTTATATTAATAGAATATATATATATATATATATATAATTATATATATATATACATATATATATATATATATAATATATATATATATATCATATATATATAAAATATATTTAATATATATATATATATATTAAATATATAATATATAATAATAATATATATATATATATATATATATATTATATATAGTTATAATATAATATTAATGTACAACTAAATTAAGTATATTATATATTAATATATATTATATATATTATATATATATTATATTATATTAATATATATATACATATATAACTCTACTTTTAGTATTTAATATATATATATATATATTTATACATAATATATATATATAATATATTATAATAATATACTAATAATTATATATTATATATATATATTAATATATATATAATATATATTTAATATGATTGCCAATAATTAATCACATAAATACTCTATAGAAACATTCACTTTGAGACCTTAGTTACATATATAAATTCTTATTGATGTCAGAACGGTATTTTTACACTAACGAAATTGACCCAATATCAATACCAGGATTGTACATATTTTGGTGATTTTGATTTTTTTTAAAAAAATCAATTTGTGATTTTTTTGATTTTTGATATTTTTTTATTTTGGATCGTAACGCACGCGAAATATAATTGCAAGTTACAAATTATATACCGCGTGACGTTACGAATCTGAAAAATAAAAAAAAATAAAAAAATAAAAAAACACCAATATCTTTTAAAAAAAATCAAAAAATCACCAAAAATGCCATCCTTGATTAACAGTCATTATCCGACCATATTTTAATAACTCTTTCATAGTTAAATCAAAATAATGAAACATTAGTAAAATTATTAGAATACGTTGAAAATATTATATTCGCCTCACTTATGTAGAATCTTTGTTCATAAATATACCGGTTCTTGATACGATTTGATATAATAATTAACGAATGCTATCACTCAAATATCTACCCTACCAATATCTCAGAAAAAATCATGAGAACCTTTTGAGAGTAACTTTTGTACTCAAACACAGTTTTTAAGATTTAAAAGAAAACATAACTACAAACTGATGGAGTGCCCGATGGGCTGACCACTTGGACCTACTTGCTGCCTTCTATAGCCAATCTGGAAAAAACAACATCCTTCGTGAAAACAAAAACTTTAACCCCGTATTACATAAGGTATGTCGACACACCCTCACATTTTTAGGAACCATAGTTACATTAGATCTCTAAGTACTCGCTACCACCATCAGGTCGATCAATAAAATTCAAGAGTTGTTCATGCTTTAAATCACATACGAAAGTAATAAAACTCAAACTACTGCTATCTGTTTTTCAAGACATCAAAATCAATGTTAATTCTGCGCTCATTATCTACAGCATACATGTCATACCCACTTGATAAATGCGTCTCGTATATAACTATGGATTCCTATTCCACCGACTATTACCAAAGAATAATTCGTAAAAATTTAGTTTAACCAGAGCATAAAAACCTTGTTCACTTGTGGAAAAACTTTTGATAAAAGAAATTGCCGCGTAAGTAAAATTTAATTAACTTTGATCATCCACAATATTTCAGTTGAAATTTAAATAATATAAAACCTTTACAAAATTATAAAATAAAATACACTTATAAATACTCTAATTCTATAACTTCTGCAAGGGTCTAACTAAGATACCAGTACTTAACTAATTGTATGTCAACTAAGAAGAGAATGCCTTCTAATATTTGAATCTCACCTCAAAATCTAAAGACACCTCAAAAATTAAATTCTCACTGAACCAGAGTCCAATGATAACAGTCTTCTTCCTTAGTGCATTTTTATTCTGCCCATCATACATCAGTGCTTACCAAGTTAACTGCCCCTGAGTAGACTGTACGTCGCAATAATTGTTACACGAAAGATATAGAGGGTCAGATACAGCTAATATCAAACTTCTCTTGCTAATAGTCCATAGACAAAATTCATTGATAATTCTCAAATATTACAGCACTATATATTATATTATATATAATGTGTGTTATAATTTAAGTAATTATTATAAAAAACACTTCACAATACTGTATATACGAATCTTGGTAAATCCCATTTTACCAACAATTACGATCTTCCGTATACATCAACACAAACACTATTTACGTACAGATTAATGTAAAATATTTAATTTTATGATTATCAGGTCAGCCAGGTCAGAATTCCAGAATTTTTCTATATGGGCCAACAAAAAATTAGTGCTTGTATATTTTAATAATATATATAAAAATTATAATATAAGAAATTAATAATATTTATATATATATATATATATATAATATAATATTTAATATATATATATATATATAATATATATCAATAAATTTATATTATATATATATATATTTAATATATAATTAGTGTAAATTGGAACAAGTATAAAATTCAAAAAAAGTATAAAGGGAGTATTAAATGTTGATACTATATATAAATTCACTAAAATCACTACCTAAATTTCTTAACTTTATAATCTTCCAGCAAGAGATATAGTGAGCAAAATCCGATTATAACTATATGTTCAGTTCTTATTTCAATATTCTCTATTAGTATGTCAAGTCATGGTATGCATAGATCCATAGTTAAACTTTTATCATCTCCTAAATAGTTAATTTCTTCTAAAGTAGTACTTTATTCTAAGATAGTCATTATTATATACTTGTGAAAAGCTTCTTTCTATCAGTAAGCAAAGATCACAGGGTAAATTACCTCACATTATGACTCAAAAAAGACTGTAAATATTTGTAAAATGTGACTTAGAATCAACCAAACAGTTTACGTCTATTTAGCTATTGTGGACGATTATCTGTTAGCTCTACGTGATTGCTCATTCAACTTCCAATAATAATCCCTAATATTCTTTAGACTTAATTTCTATAGTCTTCGATGATCTTTATTATTAGTAAAATTTATATACATCAATTATCTTATTACGTTTACATATATGCCACATTAACACCTTGATTCGAATTAATTGAACCATAAATTGCAAGATAAGAAAATTAAATTTCTTAATGATTATTTATGAAAACTCATCTCTCCCTAATGCTTGATTATGTTCTCCAAAAATAAATGTTATAAAAATGATGTACAATAAAATGATTGTGTAAGTCGTGAAAGTAATAAATGTTGGGTCTTCATATTTTTGAACTTTTAGTTCTTTAGTGGGTACAGAACTGAAATCTTTCTTTGACCTTCTTGTTAAATTCCCAGATCTTCTGTACTAAAATTATTAAAGAGAAAATAAGGTCTTTTGTCCATCCTTTATATATCCATACTGCTCTTCCCTTAATTGCGGTTCTATCACTTCTCTTAATATTTTTTCTAGTATTCTTACACAAACCTTTGCCAGCAGAGATATTTATCTATAATTAAAACAATCACTCTAATCTCCTTTTCTTTTGTAGATTAGCAATATGATGGCTCCTCCCCATCTTCCTGGAACTTCTCCCTCCATCCAACATCTGTTAAATAACTATATATATCTCTCTCAGCCTACCTCCACCCTCATTGATCAGCTCTATCGAAACTCTATCTTCGCCTGGAGATTTCCCATTCTTCTTCCTCATCAAGACTTCCTCAATTCCCATACTCCTTCACCGTTATCAAGTCTCCAATTCCACACCCTCCTATCTCTCACAAAAAAGTTATTTTCCGTCACTCCCTTTCCATATTAAAGAACTCCTTGAAATTTTCTGTCTCTTTCATTAATTTTGCAAGGACCTCTCTCTCTTTACTGTTTATAGTGTAAAACCTTTTCTTTGACTTTTTATATGTTTTTGCAAGACTAAAAATCTTTTTTTTTTCTCCACTGCTGCATCCTCACTCAGTACTTCCTGTATCCTTCCAACGACTAGCTTCTTGGCCTAACAATTTGAAAGTTAACTTCTTCCATCAGCCTTATGTTGGGGAACCTTATATCGCAAAAAGATTTTCCACTGTATAATACTAATCAAATATTCCTATTATCAACCTAAAATATGGTATACTATTTCTCTATTTACTTACTCTGTCTTTTCTCATCTTCCTCATACCCAAATCTGGTCATGTATCAAAGCAAAAAATTCATATTATCATATATACATTCTATATTATAAAACTGTACATAACTCTCTTCGATCATAATCTTTTTATCTAGGTTAAGCTTCAATCACCTTTACTAACTTAATACAATTATACTCACTCATAAATCTCTATCTTTTATATCCGGGAGTTAATCTTCTATATAATCATATAACCTTATTTATATGCTCAGTATAGTTCTAACACTTTTCAGTAATGGAGTTAATTCATTTAATATAATAACTAATTTATGGTTATTATATAAAGCTTTGGTAATGAATGCTCACAGCAACATTAAAGAATTTAATACCTCTCAAAAGGATTTCACTATTACACAGGCGAGGGTTTACCGGTATTACAAGCCTTATATCATGAGAGAGAGGGTATTGTAGCAGAAGATAAAGCGGCGAAGCATAAGTATATATATTTTATATCTTAGAAACTTGAAAAACAATTGGAACAGTGGAAAGATACTAATATATATTAACAGCAATTATACTAAGAACTAGCAAGAAATACACTAAGACTTTTCTATCATCACTATTATTATTATTACCTCTGTCTTGACATGGAAACGTTATCAATCTAATAATAATAATAATAATGGAATCAAATATATATGACATTAATTTGACCTTTTCTTGTTACATAGCATAATAATAATAATAGGAAAATTAATAATAATACAGCGCCTTTACATCGTTTCAATAATTATCCATTTAACTCAGTATTTCCACAACGTTGGGTAATTCAATGAGATAAATAGCAGAAAAAGTGATTATATTTTAAAGATAGTTATCGCCATAATAAAATAATACAATTTAATCTCCTCTGGACTTAATCCAAAGGAAAAAAACAGCTAGTCAACATGCTCGTATTTAGCAAACGGATAAATTATGTAAATTATTTAGGCATTGCCTTTTCAAGTCTATTAGGTCTTTCATGTTTATATTATGATACTATTATAAAAATATAATAGCTTAATTGTTTAACTCTATAAGTATCAAGAACGTAAGATTATACTCTAGAGTGATTATCCTATAATTATAAAAATGGAGAGCTATAATCACGACCACGCAGAGATTAAGAGACGTAATTAGTATTGTATAGGATATTGATACTAGATTATCGTCGAGATAACATACTATATTAATCAGGGTGTAAAATAGTTAATATAATAAAGTCTCAGTGCCTTAAATTTAATATTTTACTATATTTCAGAAGTCTCGAAGTGTCCTGGTATTACGTAAAAAATCTTTAAAGTACTTACTGTTTTAATATGAGGCAAACAAATCTCGCTCAAATAGGTCTTCCAGGTGACGACATTAATAACTCTTTGATAACTAAAGATTTATTGTAGCTCAGGGGACTTACATCCAGAGGCATGTAAATTATCAGTTACTGGGTTACTAAGTCAAATATCTTCCACTTTAATCTAAACATATTTTTTTAGCGAGTGCGAGTAATTAATGATTGGCGTAGAGAAATGTTGAAACATTCCTTATGATACAACATGTAAAAATTCAATAGATTGAATCTGATAATAAGTGCGTCACAAATCTCGATATCTTCTGACTATTATTATTATCAGAGTAGTAGCAATGTTCCTAGAAGCTTACATATAGGGAATTCGATTGTACTTAGCAGTTGGACACGCTTGGTATTGGGTCATAGCGCCGATTTTGAAGTATGAAGCAGCTATGAATCGGAAGTGATTAAGTACTAGATGGGCTGGACATCAGATCCAGAAGTGATATCCGTTAGCTATTTCTCGAAGGGAGAAATGTACGTTTTAACTCAAATGGGCAAGCCTGGAGTATCGATATACCTAGAGAGGGAGTGTATTATAATAATAGGTAATCGTGATCAAGACGTCAGCGTATAGAAATAAGTCGTTGACTTGATATGATATATAAAATTTTAAATTTATAGTATAAATGTTGTAAATATATATATAATACAACTTATATTTTTATTGCTTTATCCGTTTCCCGAACTTGAGAGCTAAATAAGATAGAAAAGACCTATATTTATGGTGGTGATTATGTACAGATAAACACAATCTTAATTAGACATAATGTTTCAATTTTATTTGAAATAATGAATGAATAAGGAATTAATGATCATTCCAACTACTTATTACCTAAGTCTCAGTGGTGATACAATAGTCTTCCTATCGACAACATTACATCTTTAACAAAAAAGGTTCAAAAATTTAGAAAAGGTACGTATGCCTAAATATTAGGCACAAATTGTTGGTAAAGGTATAAGAGGAGGAGTAGAAAGATCGTAATATGTGTAAAGCTTAAGCATACGATTCAAAGTATTTAAATATTATAATGTTCTAAGAGAAGTATTATTATATCATGCGATTATATTATGATAGTATGATAAATAGTATATTGGGATTAGAGGATACGAGACTATTGTCTAGCTATGATACTCTATGATATATATTTAATTAAATAAGCTTAATTAATGAACTGACGAAGTAATATAACTATAGATATCATTAAATAGTAGTATACGTGAGTATATATGGAGCTTATCGGTTAATACTTAAATGAGTGAGTGTAGGGTGTCATTGAAAGTATATATTGTAGTATATATATATTTATATACCGGTATATATTAAATAAGATTATAGAAATGTTACAGTAACTATCTATAATAAGTATCATAGTGTTTAGAATTGGAATATATACGTACACATAATTTCTAGAGGAATTTAAATTTAGTAATTTACGAAACTACCTCCCCGGTCTTTACGTCATTAGATGGACTACTAAATTGACTGTGACACCACTTACCATGTAATATATGTAATAATTCTGTACATAATAAATATCATTATGAGTATATGTGGTGAGAAGGCTGCAACAGAGTGTCTGAAAAAGTGACAAACTCTCGAAACTCGCATGATTATAACTATATATTGTTTAATGAATTTGTGCCAAGTAATATAGAGTATGATGATTCTACGTGTGTCCAGCAATTTGGAACACGGTGTGTTGGCAAACCAGGAAAGAACGAACATTCTTCATGGCAGACGGAGCTTGGCTTGGCGGAGGCTGCGTCGCTGATAGGCCAGATGAGGAAGGAGCTTTGGTTCCAATGAAAGGAGAGGTAGGGCTCATATTGCCAATGATGCGGTCTACAAACGGTGCGAGTGTAGCGCAGCGGCAGCAGATCGGGAGTGGTTATACGCTCAATGGAATGGCAAGAGTAAGGAGAACCGATTGAAGACCGATGAAACGTGTTTCTAAAAGTACCTCTAGCGATGCACAAATGAGAAGTTGTACGGTGGGCCAGAGAGGAAGACAAACACTATGGGATTCCAACTGACCGAGGGCGAAAATGCCCTACCTGCGGAAGATGGTAGTACTATATGTATAGGGATATGTAGTACCTTAAACCTTTGTCTGGTTTAATATGAAACATATTATACTAGAATATATATTTCTTAAGGTAGTATATATAATAAAATAACTACATACCATAGATACATAATATTATATATATATATATATTATATCAAATATATATATATTATATATATAATAAATATATATATATAAGCCGAAGTACGATATAGTATATAGTATATATAGTATATTTATATATCTATGATAATATAGTATATATATATGATATATATATATATTATATAAATATATAATATATTAGTATATATAATATATATATAGCTGAATAACTAGTATATACTAGTAACTACAGTAATATAATATCTAACACTATAGCTTATCACTATAGCGTAGAGATATATTAACTATATATATTATAATATAGTATATATATATATAATATATATATTATATATATATATTTATATAACTATATAGTAATATATATGGTACTTATATATATATATATATCGATTCTAATGGAATGGGGAATGTGTGTTTCAAAATGAGAAATGGGTTCAGGTTGGTTGGTGGGTTTAAAAATTAGAAGAAAATCCACCACAAATATCAAGGGAACTCTCTACAAAGAAATGGCAATACGAAGTGGGGTAGCTGGTGCCCCTCTACTCCTCCCATAACATAGTAAAATATTCCCTACAAAGGCACTCGACTGTGTTTCTTTAATCATTTAATTAGTTAAATTGTGTTAATATGAAAAATTTTTTAAATACATATGCGTTCACCAATGAGATTTCCATCTTAACGTCATTTCAATAGAATCAATTAAAATCTGAAAAAATGTGAAACGAATACTGATCATTATAATATACCTATATATATATATTATATCTATATATATATATATAATAATATTAACTATATATATATATATAATATAGTATATAGATATAATATTATATTATATATGGAATAACCGGTGGGGTAAACTGGTTTCGTCTACTCCCTTCCCTTATAATGATAATAAAGAATATTTTCTGCCAAAGGCTGATGTTGGACTTTCAAATACAACTAAATTTAAATTTTTTAATATTAAAATTTTTAAAATACAGTATGGTGTTACAATTGCAAACATGTAACCTAACGTCGGTTAATTGAACAACCAGTGAAAATTAATTAATTAAAGATGACATAACAAGGGCATAATATACTATATCTAGTATATATTATATATAGCTAGTATATACTATATATACTATATATATATATATATATATATATATATATAGATATAATATATCATAATAATATATAATAATAATTAGTATATAATATTGTCTTGGGTGGGATACTTGGTTTCTTCAACGCCATCCCCCATAATATATAAAAGATTTCCTACCAAAGGCTCGATGGTGGTTGTCTTTAATCAACTAGTTATAATTTATTTAATAACTAGAAAATTTTCAAAATACAATACGTTACCCGATTGAAACAATTTAATCTTGAACATCATTTAATAAGCCACCCAGTAAAAGTAAGTTGAACTAAAGAGTGACCTAAAACAAGAGACATAATAATATACCCCAGATTATACACAGATGGCGATCTACTATGCGATGAATTATAGTAAGTATATAATATATATAAGTTAATGATATATATTAATATATATTAAATAATATAATATATTAATATTATTATATAATATGACTATATATATATTATTATATAATATATATATAATATATTAATATTTAAATATATATATATATATATATAATATATAAGATATACTATATATTTATAGATAATGTATATATATATATCATTAATATATATTAATATAAGTAATATATAATATATATATATTAGTAATTAATATAATATATATATAATATAATATATATATATATATAGATATATATATATATATATATATATATATATATATATATATATATATATATATATAATATAATATTTTTACTATAAATATACTATCATATATACTATATTATAAATATAGTATATATTACTGATTATAATATATACTATATAGTATATATACTAAATATACTATAGTAATATTCTCCGTATTGCAAGCTTAACATTGTAATATATGATTATAGTAGCATAAACAAGGAAAATTTTTTATCAACGGGATAGCTAAATTTGCAGTCACTTGTGCGGTTGTGAACCTTGTTGGCAGTCTAGTAGCAATGTAAAAACTCAGCTGCTTAGATTATTTTAAATGTGACGTAACATAGTGGTTAGATTTAATTTGCGTATGAAAAATAAGAAAGAAAATTCCATAAATATTATACTTATCACACGATCTTATGTTGTCATGCAGTCTGAGTTATTAGCATTGATTAACGAAGTTAAAAACTCTCGATGGGAATAAGGATTCTCTCGTCAATTTGGACTCTGAAAGAAGAATGATAAGCCCGCAGAGTTTTAAAAGGAAGGGAACGAAATTTAAGAGTAATCTCAAGACTCTTCTCCAAAGATTCACCTTCGGGCCCTTTCTTCTTCTTCTTCCTTTTAACTTTATCTTTGTCTTTTGTTCCTTTATTTTTTTTTTTTTAACTCTTTTATTTTAGATTTGTATTGGCTTTTCTTTCTCGTTCGATTTTTCGTTAATTCTGTCGTGGGGTTTTAAATGTTTTTGATTAGCGTTTCTACATGGTCTCAGTGATTCGTGGTAGTTTGCAGTCGGAGAGTTTGTTATATACGCATTTGTGAATTCATGTCCGTGGGGTTTTAAGATGTTATTGTTACTGCTTTTCCTTCGTCCTCGTTTTAAATTTCGCTTAAACTGGGCTCTCTCTCCTCTCTCTCCTCTCTCGTCTCTCCTCTCTCCTCTATTTTTTTGTCCTTCTTCTCTCTCTCTCTCGCGCCTCTCTCTCTCCCTCTCTCTCTCTCTTCGTCTTCTCTCTCTCCTCTCTTTTGTTACCCGCCAAACCTTACAACGCTATTTAAATGATTTATTAGTCTCTATTGATGTTTTAAAAATGCAGAAGATTATACAACTAAACCTGCAAAGCCTGTTCCATTACATCGATTCAGGTCCCGTTCTTCTAAGCTTATACTCACTGTTTCCAAAAATAGTATCGAAGAATATTTAACACCACAATCAACCATATTCATTTTCCCCATGTTAATCTTCGAAAATTTAAGATCTTCTTTTTACGTTCTTTGTCCATTGGATTTCCTTCATTTGCCTTTCTTGTTCATTTGCCTTCTCTTGTTCATTTCTTCACTGTCTCACTTGTATCAGTGAAAAACGAACCCTAAAGAGTAAATCATAGACTAAGATAATCTCTGTGGACCTATCACAACAGTATCAGAGCTTCAGGACAGGTATCGGAATTTACTTTAGCTTCGCTTTAATATTAGTAATGTCCACTCCTACCTCGCTAATTAACGGAACTACAGGGGGAGCAAAATCGACCCGATAAGGCCTGATTGTTGTATGAGTACTGATAATAGCCAACCTCAAGCGTATGAATACCCCGGCTTACGGTTTATATTAACAATTATGTAGCGAAATACAGAGCAAATAAATACAGTACTGTACTTTTAATCAATCCTATCCATCAAACTTTAATACAGTGTAAAATACCTGTACACTGTAAATATAATTATAATTATCAACATTTTTAAATGAAAATCAGACTTACCATGGCATTGGTGAATAGAGGTATTGGATATCGACGTGATCGTTATAATGGCGGCCCCAGAATTCGTCCGATCTGCGTGCATCCGAATTCCGTGTAATACTGGTTGCCGTTAACGAGGTATAGGTATGATACTATAAAAGGGATTCTAATGAAATCAAATTTAATTTATTAAAACTAAATGTAAAAACAACTTTATCATCTTGACCTTACAAAAATATAATAGAAAACTTATTTGTGTGATTGCAGTAAAATCTATAGACAAATGTCAATTTTCTTTTAATGAGTAAGGAAATTAACCTGTTTCATCAGGTCTTAGTGATCATTCCAAGACATTACATTTTAAAAGGTAAAATTAAATGCAAATGCAATTGAGAGTGTAAATGTAAATTGAATGTATGTTTAACGATTCAAAGTATTAAATTACATTTCTAACAGAGTTTATAATATACTATATGATATATATATATACTAATATATATATACTTAGTATAGTATATATATATATATATATATATATATAGTATATATATATAATATATGATATATAGATATTATATACACTACTGTTTTTTGATGAATAACGACACAGGTCGACGATTAAATGATAGAGACCTCTTCGTCTTGGCTACTCAATTGCATGGAACTGCCTTATGTCATAAGTATTAATAATACTTATTGGACGACAGGCTAGCAATCCGGCTCCTAAATTTTTGATTGCGAACTCTGGACCAAGCATTGGAACCCTTGCTGGCAACCCAGAAAGAGCACGATCTTCTGGAAGCTCTGGGAAAGGCAAGTTTTGGTGAGGCCAAATGGAAGAGGATGCTGGTTCCAATGAAAGGGTGACACCCTACCGGAGTGTATAACTCAAGGAATGGCATAGGAAACCATTGAGCCGAAAAACGTTTTTCTAAAGTGCTC
>JABUQX010068364.1:20000-22735 GCA_015478945.1 Trachelipus rathkii | reverse complement strand
CGTGGATTGAGTCAGTAAAGGAGTTATTATTATTATTATTACATACATACATATATATATACATATATATATATATATATATTTAGATATATACATATATATATATATATATATATATATATATATATATATATATATAGTGAAAGAGTATATATATATATATATAGAGTATATAATGAGGAAAGGCAGTATATATATAGTGAGGCAGTGTCACACACACACACACACACCACATACACGCACATCACACACAGCCGCACATCTACACACACACACATATACACACACACACACACACACACATGCACACATTTTGAAATATTAAATACATATTTTTACATACAGACATTGAGAGCATATGAGCATATAAATATATGAGAGAAAGATCTTAATTTGAAATATTGAAAATCAACATTTTATAAGGATAGATAATTATTTATTTATTTTGACATTTAAAAGAAAATTGAAAAACACTTTGATTTTTACACTTGCTAATGTAAATGCAGTGATGAACTCTGATATGTAAATATTTGCAAATAATATTGAAATCGTTAGGTTAGGTTAGGTTAGGTTAGATTAGGTTAGATTTGGTTAGGTTAGGTTAGGTTAGGTTAGGTTATGTTAGGTTAGGTTGGGTTAGATTTTACTTTGGAGTAAGAATCTAATAAAAGTTTCTTAAATGTTTCTCACGACGTGTGCCCAAATTTCCGTTAGATTAGTTTTAATAAGGGTTGTTAAGTTATATTAGGTTAGGTTAATTCAAAGATAGATTAGCAACTATAGCTGAATAACTGCGAATTAACTTTATGCATACTGAATATTATAAATAGAATTTACAAATACAAAGATAAACTTTTATCGATATAAATTACTTTCGTTCTCTACTATTTCATTATTTTACATTATATATATATATATATATATATATATATATATATATATATATTAATATTATTTAATATTTAATATTAAATCTAAGCGCACGCACACTCACAAACACCTACACACAAACACACGCGCACACCTACACACGCACGCACAAATACATTCACGGTGCACACCTACACACATACATACATACATACATACAACATATTAAACATATTATTATTATGAATTATGTATTGAGCATATTACATATTACATACATACATACATATATGAGCATATATACATATATATATATATATATATATATATATATATGAGAGTATAAAGATGGAAAATATGAAATTAATGAATGATGAACGAAACGTGTAAGCACAGCTCGTAATTTGCTCCTTGGAAAACTGATAATAACAGCCTAGTAACAATCCTTATAAAGTTGGTATTCACAATTTGTAATGAATCCTTACAACTCAGATACTACTGTTTACCAGAACTTCTTTTACGAAAACAATGAGTTCTTTTCCTTTAACCTGAACACTTTTCTGCTTCGTAAAATAAATTAGAAGGTTTATCAAAATAGATGCCATGAGTCACCAGACTCATGACAATATATATATATATATATATATATATATATATATATATATATATATAAATATATATATATATATATATATATATATATATATATATATATATATATATATATATATATAGTTGATATATATATATATATATATATATATATATATATATATATTATTACATACACATTACATACATATGCCATACATACATACATATACATATATATATACATACCTCACGCAAGGTTAGGACATTAGGCTGTCAGAAAAATGTTAAATCTTGAACTCTTTTTCATACATATGAGAAAGAAAGAAAGAGTGAGCAGTGAGGAGCAGGAGAAAGAGGAGCAGGTGAGGAGAGAGAGAAAGAGAGAGGAGGAGGAGAGAGAACACAGGAAATGGACAATGGAGGAATGGATGGAATAAAAGGATGGAGCCTGGAGGGGAAGTGTAGTAACTATAGGGGAATTAGCTTATTGAGTGTTGTAGGGAAGATATATATGCTGGTATTTTGGTCGAAAGAGTACGTCGAGTGACTGAAGGACTTGTTGGTGAAGAACAAGGTGCACTTAGAAGTGGTAGAGAATGTGTGGATCAAATTTTTACATTGAAACAAATGAGAGAAGAAGAAAATTGCATTTATGTTTGAACGAAGTCAAAGGTAATTTTTTTTTAATAATAATAGCGGAGTGAGGCAGGGATGTGTTATGTTTCCTTGGTTATTTAATTTGCATATGGATGGGATTATGAAAGAATTAGAGGTGGGGGTGACAGAGGAAGTTGTTAGAAAGATGGGGGATGGAAGAAAGTGAAGGTTGACCTGATTATTGCATGCGGATAATTTGTTGTTTTTTTGTGGTGAATCTTAAGAGAGCTTGAGAGAATTGGTAGAGGGGTTTGGTAGGGTGTGTGAAAGGAGGGGTTACAAAGTTATTGTGGATAAGATCAAAGTTATGGTAGTGAGTGAGGAGAGTCCGCAGTATGCAGTCATGTTAAATGGTGAGCAACTGGAATAGGTATCTGTTTAAATATTTAGGATATATGTTGGAGGAAAGTTGTGAATTGTAGGAAGGTGACTGGTGCAATTAAATCCTTGGTGAATGTTAAAGGACTAAGTCTAGAGTGTGCTAGGGTTTTGCATGAGGGTATGTTGTTACCTGTGTTAATGCATAGTAGAGAAACAATGGTCTGGAATAGGAGGTGTAGATCTAAGGTACAATGTGTTCAGATGGACAGTCTTAGGTTCGTGTTAAGTGTGAG
>JABUQX010068364.1:10000-12500 GCA_015478945.1 Trachelipus rathkii | reverse complement strand
TATATATATATATTATAAATAATTAATATAATATATATTATAAAAACGTTATCTGCGGTTCAATAATTTTATTTGTAACAGAGTAGCCTTACTATGATATTATTATTATTATTATTATTATTATTATTATTATTATTATTATTATCATTGATTATTATTGAAATTCTATTATTATAATAATTGTACCTTTTTATTATTATTATTCATCTATTATGATTATTATTATTATTATTATTATTATTATTATTATTATTATTATTATTATTATTATTATTATTATTATTATTATTATTATTATTATTATTATTATTATTATTATTATTATAAAGGCCAGAAATAACATCTTGAGTGTTTAGGTAATATAATACAATATATTATAATTAATCTAAAATCACAAATTATTAAATTATATTAAATTCTATATTATAAAATTATATATAATTTTATATAATAATTAATAGAAAATAAAAGGATCCAGTTGAATGTTTTTTTTTCTTTTATTCAATTTCATAAAAGATTTTATCTCATGGACATTGCTTATGTAAGTCCCTTTTATACTTGCATTTATAACGCCGCGTTTCTGACGCAACGTTTCTGACGGGACGTTTCTGACGCGGCGTTTCTGACGCGGCGTTTCTGACGCGACGTTTCTGACGTGGCGTTTCTGACGCGACGTTTCTGACGCGGCGTTTCTGACGCGACGTTTCTGACGCCGCGTTAACGCTAGTTGAATAAATCAGTGTGCGCGTTTAAAACGCTCATATATATGGAATAATTTAAGTAATTAATACTCGTTGATCTATTCAGCTGTCGTTAGTAAGGTTCCAGAAACGCAGCGTTTTAAACGCTTGTGTTGAAGGGGCCTTAAGGACGAGAACATACTTAAGATCGGCACAAGGAATCTAACCCTGAACCTTTACCACGTGACTCACCTAAAGAATAAACTCGAAGAATATTCTGCTTTAATTAGATTAGGGTGGTCCGGCCCATCGCTGTGTCACGGTACGGTGCGCGGTGCGCGATGCACTCATTTTGGTGTGGTGAGCAATTTCAGTTTCCTGGTACGGTGCGGTAACGGTGCGGTGCGGTGCGGTGCGGTGCGATGCGGTGAGGCTTTAAAAATAATTAAAGTTGCGATATAGTGCGATGTGGTTTGGTGTACAAATTTTGGTATGGTTCTGTTACGGTGGAGAATTGGGGTTGGTAGTCAATTCGTTAATAGAGGAACAAGAAAGAATCAGAAAGACACAAGAAATGACAAAGATCACATGCACCGCAACTAACAGAAAGATAAGAATTGGGAAAACGTCTCTCAGAATTTTCACATCAGAAAATATGCTTTGAATGATAACAACCAAAGAAAAAAACTAAATAAAAGTTTGAGTAAGTATTTTAAGTGAGTATAACGGAAATATGTTTACGGGAAACGTATATAACGCGAATAAAATGAAAACATATATTGAATATAATATTCGCTATTTTCAAGAATAAAAATTATAATTTAAATGAATATCAATATTGTTATATACATTTTATGCACAATTTTAGAATGGTAAAATTTTATAAATTGATGAATTGTTGCATCACTTTAGTAGGAAAAAAACTATAATAAATTGCTTTTAATAGGGATGAAAAATTTTTGTACTATTCGAACATAATTATTATCATTTGTCGTAATAGACATTTGTTGTCATGGACTTCCTTACAAGAGGAGAGCGTATAATAATATATGATTAGGAAGAACGTCTTGTACTACTGTTAAGTGAAACAACATTTAATAATTACTAATGGGACAGTTTACTTTGAAACGAATTGGAAATATTAAATTGCTTATGAATGAGTGAACTTAGATTTCATAGCACTGAAAGCAAATTTTAGTAAAAAATGTATCTTAAATGAAATAATAAAATAGTGATTAAAATCTAAAAATCGTGTTAGTGACTTTGTATCGTATATTATGAGAGAGAAATAAAATACACAGGAGCGCTTTAGTTACAACATCATTTTTATGCACAAAAATGTCTGAACCAAGAGATAGCTCTAGTGTGTGAGAATAATACTTTATATCTTATATATTTATATATTAGGAATCATGTTTTAGTGTGATGACGTGGTCGGACTGTTGACTGGCGAAGGTTTTAAGATTCGATGCTCCTAGGCCATACTATGTTTTAAAATGTTCTGCCTCCTGAGAATGCACCAAACGGACTTAGTTGATTGGGGTCGTTTAAAGTTTAAAAAAAAAAGTACGTGAATCATTTTGAAAAAGTCACAGTATAAAATAATTCCTGTTTAAAAACGCTTTGAGAAAATATTTTTTACCTCATTACTTTATTATTAAACTGAAAAAGAATCATTCTTGTAACTCTTAGAACATTCATACATCAATCTAAATTTGTAGAAATATGGGAATAAAACTATATCATTATAATTCTGAAAATGAAACAAATGTAAAGAGACCTTTGGATAAATTATATACATGAACAGTATTTAAATTTCA
>JABUQX010068364.1:0-5000 GCA_015478945.1 Trachelipus rathkii | reverse complement strand
TCTAATATATAGATATTATATTATACAAGGTGGGTATTAACGCGTTTAAAGCGCTAATCCGTTAAATAACTCGTTAATTTTTCAGTTAACTTTTAACACTATTGTTAATTTCGAAAAGAAGTAACGGACTATAACGAGTTACATTTGTGAATTAACGCTAACGAGTTAGAAACTATTTCACCCTACATCTGTAACCGTTACCTTAATTTACGAGATTATAAAATATTTTCTTCATCAGATTTTAAATTGTATTAGATTCTTTTTCGATAACAGATAAACTTTTTTTCCAAAAGTTTCCTAAACGCTCCTCTCAATGACTCAAAATGTGTTTATTCTTACACGGTTATTATCCCGTTTAGTAATCTTTAACATGTTTTTTTCTTTTGCTGTATTCTCATTTCTTATTGGTTCGCTGAAGAAAAAAAGATAGTGACTGTTGCCCGTTCAATGAGTCATTAACTTCTTTCGTTCGTTACTTGAACTTGCTTCTTTTGTGACTAGTGAAAAAAATAAGCAAGCCTAATAAGCGTTGCAATTTATAAAAAATATACATATTTCTTTTAAAACTGTAAGTTGGTATATCCTATTATTTTTACAATAATATACTATTAAGTATTAATTAAGGTACTTACGCTTTGGAAGTATTCTTTGGCAAGCGACAAAAGTATCTGCTAGGTCAAAGCCTAAATTATCATTGCACAACAAATTTTAAATTTTTTTCTGTCCTTTACATGAAAATATGTGATTCTGTATAAACAAAAGGTGTTTGTTACATTTATGAAAACCAAAAAACTCCAACACGTGCCGTTTTTTTCAAATCAGCAAGCTTAAGGAATCCCTTATTAGAACCTTTCATATATCGAAACTAGATTTATTATATTACTGCACAACAAATTTTAAATTTTTTTCTGTCCTTTACATGAAAATATGTGATTCTCTATAAACAAAAGGTGCTTGTTACATTTATGAAAACCAAAACGCTCCATCACGTATCGTTTTTTTTTTTGTAGACACACTCCTCATATTTATAAATATTGGTACATTGAATTTAACGAGTTGTCGGTTTGATCACAACTCTACCTCACGCCACCCTCCACCCCATTAAGCAATCACACACTAAAATGATTTTGGCTCTTGCCTCTTGTAGGCAATGTTGGTGATAATTTGTCGCCCGTATAGAGACCAGCTCAATATTATACAAGTTTACTGTTACTTGTATATTCACACGGTCCCACTAACGCTTTTCAAATAGCAAGAGTCCTCGTGAACCTTTTCACAATATAGCCTCTAATCACTAATTGCGCAAGGGTCGCCCTGGGGGAAAGAAATCCAGAGGAGGAGGTCATAAGTTGTAGTTTTAATAGGTATAGTTGCAACCCCTATATCACAGGAAAGCTAAATCCGTTCACTCATGGACGTACATAGGGATATTTCATTCTTACGATCTTCAGGTTTTCCATTATCCAACGAAACCTGAGATCCACACTGATTTGAAAATCGTGACAAGCCTATCTTTGATGTCCTTCTGACAGCTTAATTTCGAACTCTCCATCTCTTGGTGAAGGCTGCTAAAGTTTTAAGTGGGAATTGATGACCGCTCTTTTATATTTGCCTACTTAAATTGGTGAATTTGTTCTTAAGAATGCAACAATGCTTTGTCAGAGCTTTACAAATATATTTATCAAACCAAGTTTAATGTGAAAAGGTGGAAGAAAGACAAACTGCGGATTCACAAGTGGTTCATGTGATATGTTTTTGGTCCAAGGATTGAAATCATGTCTTTGAGGATACTTTTTCCAATGTAGTGATTGTTTCTGTCGACTATACCCACATTTCGCAGAGAAGCAGCCAGATTTTGTGCCATACTATCCCTGTTGCATGCATTGTTTAAAAATATCCACATGACCTTCAGTTCCCACACAAATGTTCCATTAAATGTTGTTTACTCAACTAGGTTAAGTATAGATACTCTCTTGCAAAACGAGTGTACGTTTCCTTTGATCCTATCTATTGATAGAATATGCCGTCTATCAGCCAACAGATCAAATATAAATAACATTGCCTATATGGAGTAGCACTGCCTTGGAGGAGACTACGTTAGAGATCTTAATTAAAGGCCAGGCGTTCCCACACTGCTGGTTTGCTCATGTCCAAATTGCCTGTCCCTAGTAGGCTTATTCACAATCACATAGGCAAAAGATACAATGCCATCTTTCTGCCGCCCTCATATAATAGTCTACAGCCAAAAACGTGATCGCTGTTCTGCCTTCTAAATGGCCTGCTACTCATAACGTGTTCTTATATTACCAGACCTTTCTCTAATAGATTCCAGCCCCTGAAGCCTAGAACCAGCAATTCTAAGTCGTGTTCGTGAGACTTTAGATCTCTGTACCGAAAGATCTTAATCTCCTCCTGGTGATTTCGAGCGATGAGTAAAATTCATCGGAGGTCTAGTACGTCATAGGAAGAATCAACTCTAATTGAGGAATCCGAACGCATTGCGTTGTGTAGGCTCAGATACTGGACACAATGTTTGGAGTTTGAAGAGAACCCCTGCACATATGTCAACCAGAAGTAATAATCCGTTACGTGATTTCTCGGATCATGCCAAATCATAGGTACAGCAAATTTCATACGGCTTCGTTTTCCTTTTAACAGTTTCTCAGATTCCTTGTGAACATGAATTGCAGCATAACATGTGGAAGCGCCAAGGACTTAGTGCCTTATCGCTCCCACCCAGCCTCCCATTTACATCCAAAGTACAATTCATAAGCCTTTCTAACTAATGGGGACAAGTTACATTGTTGCGTCTTAAAGGTTATAATTACTCATATACTCTTCTCATTACAACCCTAGTACACCTCACAATATCCAAACCATACTGAACAGCATACAAAAGCACGTGGGAGCGTGGAAGAAAACATCTTCTAACAAGAAAATGGGAAATAGTGTAGTTGCCAAATTCGATAATTCCACCAATTTGATACGTAGTAGACATAAAATAAACACAGATCTGTTCTTTTCACGCAAGAATATACAAGAAACACATATTTTCATGTGAAGGACAATTTTCATATTGTACAGTGTTATTTAAGTCTCATAGGTTTAATATCATTATTAATATTGTTAGGGATATTATTATTATTATTATTATTATTATTATTATTATATTATTAATTAAATGATTACCTTGTTATTATTTACCTGATATTATTAATTAATTATATATTATTATTGATTGAATCTATTATCTATTATTATTATTATTATTATTATTATTATTATTATTATTATTATTATTATTATTATTATTATTATTATTATTATTATTATTATTATTATTATTATTATTATTATTATTATTATTATTATTATTATTATTATTATTATTTCTTTCAATCTTTATGAATATTTGTGGAAAATTTATGAAAATTTTTCTTTACCGACCTCCCTTCCTTGTCTTTCTTAATAAAGTAGCAATACTATATATATATATAAATAATATATATAAATATAATAAAATTATATATATAAGTATATATATATATGTGTATCTCATTTCTATATTGGTATCGCTGAATATATATATATATATATATATAATTTTTTCATTAAAATAATTTTTGAATATCTGCAATCATAATAAAAGAAAATTTAATAAATTATAATTACTATACTTCATTCCTTACAAGTTTTTGAGAAGTGCCAGATTACGTTGAACGATTAGCGTAACTTCCGTACATTCTTTATCCGCATTAAGGCTTTAAGATATAATCGTCCGGCCTAGCTTTTTTTCTGTTATAACGATCACTTGAAAAGACTACTATGCGATTTCTGTGATCTTGTGCTTAGAGATTAACGGTGCCCACCTTATGTATATTACTCATCTATGCCATCTAATTATAATACTTATTACGTTATATATACTCACCTGATTTATTCTTATCTTAATTAGCGACGCCATCTTATCCACTGATCCTTTTCTTATAGCCGACAATATCTAGACTATATAAGATACATATTATATATATATATATATCATATATATAATTATATAATGTTTAATTTTTTATAAATCTATTATAGGCTCCGGGAGAATCAAAGGCAGAAAAGAGAAGAGAAATTACGGTGGAAAAGTTGTTCAAATTCGGATGGATAGAAGGAGTCTATGTGAGTATCTTGTTTATTATTATTATTATATATTATTATTATTATATTATTATTATTATTATTATTATTATTATTATTATTATTATTATTATTATTATTATTATTATATTATTTTATTATATTATTATTATTATATTATTATATTACAGATTAGATGTTGTTAAACATAATGGGGTGTTATGTCTTTTCTTAAGGCTATCATGAAGGTAGTGGAGAAGCTGAATAAGAAGTATAACTATTTATTTCACAAAGTTTGTGCTATAATATATTTCACTTTGGTCACTACTTAAATTAGTAAGTAATTATCGTTATAATATGTTAATGGTTATTTATCTATATTATATTATAGTTTTTCTGTGTTTAGCTCATATATACATATATATCATATATAATATATATATTATATATATAAGTGAAATGCAATACCCTGCAATATGATAATATATAATATATATATATATATATATATATATATTATAATATATAAAAATATTATATATATATATATATATAACTATATATATAATCTAACTATAAACTATATATAAAGCTGATGCGAACTAAACACTATCATTTATTTTAGTTTTGGATTAGCTAAACTTAGCCCAAAATTTCCCAATACTTGATCTAAATCTAGTACCTTAAGAGACCTAGGGATTAATACTTCGTCGCCGGAACCTAGGCAGTAATTACCTAAAGAATTTTAGCTCCTAGAATAGATCGCAATGCCAGTTTAGTTGTGCGAAATTTAAAAAATAATGTTTTCTGCTTGCTTCACCGAAAATAAGTGAGCGACAATATCCGTAGATTTTATTGATCTCTTTCTCTTT
>JABUQX010068363.1:5000-12346 GCA_015478945.1 Trachelipus rathkii | reverse complement strand
AATCATACATCATAAATCTTCACATGACTATAGGTGTGAACCCAGGCGAATGCGGTGCAGGTCCGATATAAAAAGATATATTCTTAACATTCGCACAGGAAATGTTGGTTACACAACACTTACTATGCTTAAACGACCGCATGGACTGTAATAATTATTTATATATCTTTTAATTTGAAAATGACCTCTGATTAACAGATTAACATTTAACATCAATTTTAAAACTATATTAATTAATAATCAATCTTTAAATATATTAAATAACTATAATTATTATTATATATATAATTAATAATATATATTATATAATATATATTAATAGTATTAAAAACTATATATAATATATTTATAATTATATATATAATGATATAATATTAATATATATATAATATATCGTATTTATATATATATATACTATATATATACCTTATATAATATATATAGTCTAATATTTATACTATAATAATATAATATACTAATATATTATATATATATATAATATATAAATAATATATATAATATCTATATATAGTTATACTATATATATAATTATATATATATAGTAATTGTAGCATATATATATATAATATGTATATTATTACATTATATATATTAAGCTTTCATATTTGTTGAATGATATTATATATATTGATATCAATATATATCGATATATTCCTATAACAACAAGTCATATATATATATATCGAGCTTATATATTATATATAATATATATAATACCTATATATATATATATAATATATATACTACTATAACTATAGTATATATATATATTATATACTTTAAATATATGAAAAATAAAAAAAAATTAATTTTTAAGACTTAAGAAAAAAAGAAAACATTTGTATTTTTTTTAATATATAGTATATTAATTATATATATATATATATATATATAATTATATATATATATATATATCAGTGAAATTTTAAATTACAGAAAGATTTTTAAAATACGAGTCTGGGCTTAATCTTAAACTTAATTATTGTGCTTAAACTTATATATATTAACTTATTAACTTACTTGCTTACTTACTTATTTATTATTTGAACTTATTAATGAACTTATTACTTAACATAACCTCATTTAATAAATATTTAAATTTACTTAAAACTTTTGAAATTGACATTTATATAACTGTGAACATTTTGACATTTAATCTGAAAAAGTGGTAATGAATTCAATTCCTTAAATCACGACAATAAATCATTTATGTAAACGTAGAATTATAAGAATCAGAACACAAGATGACATACCTTCTTCATAACATATTCTTCAAGAAGTAGTTCAAAGCTAAGGAATACCTATATGCAGCGCTTAGAATAGGTATTTTAATTTCTCATAGAAGCTGCCAGTTTTAGGCCTTAAAACCGCTACTATACAATGTTAGGAAAACACTGCCTAGGCTAAACACCCGCAAGAAATCTTCTTGAACGTACAACATACGGCCATCAAGAGCGCGTAAATATAACAATTCTCGATAAAATAATAAGCCGGGTTTTTGAGGGAAAAACCTGTCGTAAAACAGAAAAGACACCCACGCTAGAAACTTAAAGCTAATTTAACAGCAGCTCAGTTTTAAGGCGCGCGAAACAGGGGACTTAGAAGAAGAAAGTCTCAAGCCAGCCTGCATTGCATCCCGATCCTAACGGACCTGAAAGAAGAAGATACGTGACAGCTCAGATGCATCCCCGATCTTTAGACGGGACATTTGAAGAAACTTAGGTCCCGCATGCCCACTGCTCCGTAGTGAGGCGTCATTACTTATTTAAAGCCTGAGATGAAAAGCCCGCTAAAACAAGAGAGAGTCGATCCGGGGAAGCAAAGAAAGATAGTGCCCTTAAGCCTTTCATTAAAACACTTTGTCCATAAACAGTGAAGCAAAAATAAAAAATCACAAAAATTTCAAAATGTTAATAAGTGATTCCTAATATGCGTGACGCTTCTAAATAAGCCACGAAAATCGTCATACTATTTCCGCGAGTAATTTCCCGAAAACCTCCGAAATTTCTATCGTAACCACTACATGGACGTACTAAAAACCCAAGAAGAAACCTCCATAACGGAACAGCCCGATTCAAGTACGATTCTCAGACATACGTCAGCCATCAACCGCCATGTTGCCATATTTTAATCAAAGTCGTCCACTGTCCCCTTCTCCTTAAATTGCAGTGTATCGGTATATCTCAGATTTGTACTTCCACAAGTACATTTACTTCCTGACCTTTGCCAATGATGGCATCCTAAAAGATACGATCCTCATCACAAGTTCTCAAACGAGCGGATCCACAAAGTTCGATTCCGGATGCATACCGATTAAAAGAATACTCTGCTGTATACTCTTACTACCGTTCTCCGCGTCCCACGACCTTATGAGTCCGACCGCTACCGGTAAGTACATTGTATTATAATCGTTTCCTTTATCAGACAAATAATGATGCACATAAGAGTAGGTAAAATCGGTAATTATATATATTTAAAGGACTTATAATCTATTAATAATATCGCCGTATAACTCAATACTACCTCTACCATATCTAATAGTTAATTACATTTACTACATTTATAATATATTTATATGTATTACTTATATACATATATATAAAATACCCTTGTTTATATATATAGTATATAGAGTATATAGATATATATAGAGATATAGGTATATATATATTATTATATAACACGTATATATATATATATTATAAATAGTATAAGCTCGCTATCTTTGATATTCATCTAGGCACATACAAAGTCTCGTGCACCATAGTATCTGCGTAAAGAAGAGATATGATTTCAACGGGCAGTGATCGCTCGGCCTAGTGTTTTTTCGCCTCCTCTCTTCGTGGTGCTGTTCTCTCTCTCTCTGTAATCATATTAAAAAAAAAAAAATACTCCACTTTTAAAAATCATTAGAAAAAAAAAACTTTTACGTGGCAGCGATCTGACTTAGGAAGTGGGTTAAATAACATTTCTGCACTTAGCTTTTTTCTTTTAAACACATCTACTCTGCTTTTTATACCATGAACAATTATATAAAAATAGCTGAATACAAACCAAAGAATGTAGTTAAATAGAAAGAAGATTATTTTTTGTTTTATAACTTTCAATTTTAATGATGGTCGACAACGCCCGCTTACTCATTACTAATAACAACCTGTTGATTACACCTCTGTCTACTATTACGCCCTATCAATATTTTTGTTTGCATCTTATATCCAAAACATTCACTTCGAGTCATACCTGTTCTCGAAGCCCCCTACGTCAAATTAAAAACCCCCCGATTTCTTTAAAAGTATAAAAATTCAAGTGAATAAATAAATAGATAAGAAATTTGAGTATACTAAAATATATATATCAATATATATATAATATATATTACTATATATATATACTATATCATAATATTATATACCTAATATATATATATACTCCCCAATATTTTTTCTCGCGCCTTAACATAAATATATATCAATGATAAGAGGCTGCACATTATTTTTTGTCTTGTGGGTGGTGTGTTTCCGTAAGCTTCTTTGTGTGGTGAAATTTTTATTACATTTATAAATTTTTAACATTTATCATTTTTTAGATAGATATATATCATTTCATGATGACAAGGCGACCTATTTAATATATATACTCTAATCATAATATACTACTATACATAGTATCCTAGTAGTATATATATATTACGTAAACTATATTATTATAATAATCATATATACTAATATATATATAACTTATACTATTACTATCTATATATATCTATTATTATTATATTAGATAGTATTTTATCACAGGTAGATATCGATAATTTGTTGTGTGTAATTTTTATAAAACTATATAATATATATAACATTTTCGTATATAGTAATATTATATATACTACTATATTCATTCTTTGCGTTTGTTAGTTAAGAGGACTGAAGCTATTTAATCTTCTTAAATATATTTAAGCCTAGCTAAGCACGCCAGATACTGAGAAGCCGCCTCCCGCCCGCTTGAGCTAAATGCTCCATAGGTCATGATAAGACCACTACATCACTCCTGGCACAAAGATTCACACTCTACTAGTCCCCCGAGCACCCGGCTCCCATCAGTAGCATACACAGCACACACACACTACAGCCAACACACACCACCGTACGATTAGTTGTTCAGAAAAATTCTGACAAACTATGCACGCCGGGGAGAAGACGAACGTTAGCGAATTTGAGAGAGATATGACGGCGCCGAAAAATGCGAACCGCCATTTTTATGTCCAAAATCAAAATTCCTATCTCGTCAGATGGGCCGCCCAGCAATCTGCGCCTGCCGCATCCACTGCGTCCCCCATGTTGAACGCTTCTCGTCGGCTGAACCACATACGTTCTGCCAGCACACCCTTTCGCTCAAGGAGGAGGTATAACCAGAGATCAGGAAAAAATGAACTTCGCGCTCTTGGCACATATAAGCGGCAGATTGCCAAACTCATTCAGCAAGATAGCCGCTAGATAGCAAGAAAAAAAAAAATAAAAAAAAAAAAATATAAAAAAACCCAGCCAGCCCTTCTCAGAAGCCCAACTCTCTTTCATCAAGGCAAGAATAATACTACTGAAAATTTTAGGTTTACATTATTTTTTTATTATTTGCGAGGTTTTAAATATTGGAAAGGACACGTCCCGTTTGGAGTTATTGACCAAGAATCTTGCACGCTTATTTGAAGAATGTGCTTCGAACAGATCGAAATGGGCGTGTTCACGCCGTAAACAGAGCAAAACGACGCACCGTGTGGGTGTAGCAACTTTTTGTTTCACAGATATAAAGAGATTGCGCCATAGCAGCTTCGTCAGAAGACACTTCGAAAGTGAGCATTATGTATAATAGTCGGACTTTAAAAGAGTGAGAAGAAGGTATTGTTTGATGCGCCGGGTACATACCGTATATGGAAGTTTACCCCACAATGATGCCAAAGACGAAAGAGATGAATATCGGCGCAAGATTTTACAAAAGAGAATACAGCTTCTGAATTAATTGATAAGTAAACTTAGTGCAAAGAAGATAGATAATAGCAAGCCAGCAGCTGAAGCACAAAAAAGTGCCGATAAGCGACTGATTAACTTTGATAGCAGCCGTAAGAGAAATGCAGAATAGCATTTTGAAATAGATGTAGTAGACCCAATCTATATGACCACGCAAGTTCAGCCGAAAGGCTACAGAAATCCTCGCAAATATATAGGCCCAAAAGATTATTTGAACCGCATAAATAGAAGAGGCAATTAAAAAACGATCCTCATTACAGTTACGGCGATCACAAGTATCCAGAACACTACAATAATGTGTGCCTCTCCCAATAAGCATCAGGAACAGGCCAAACCATTCTACAAGTCACCAGTAGCCCAAAGGCCAACTTATTTTACAATGTACAAGCCCGATGCCAAGAAGACCCGCAGGACATCGGTCAAATAACCATGAGGCTAAGGCCAGATGACACAAACGCCCACGAGAGGCTAAGTATGGAATAAATTTAATAGGTCAAGGAGGGGCAGCAGTTCCCCCCCAGTCCGAGATTCACTCCAGAAAAGGGAGTAAGGCCAAAAGGCAATCGGCAAATGAGACTTATAAGGTTAAAATAAACGTGTCAGATAGCCAGTAGTTCTGCAAGCCAGGAACCAGCGAACTCCTCCCCCATATGCAGAATTACAGCAAAGCGAACGATTCTTTCTTAAAGAAGAGCTTCTAAGAGCATTCATATGTGAAGACGTCCAGTTCGGGAAGAAGACACGACGTCCAGCCAGAGGTTATATTAGGGTATATATACACAATGCAAGTTTGTAAAATTTTGGAAGAAAATGATTCTCAAATCATCAAATATGACAGAAATTTGAGTGAAGAAGATATAAACCCATGCGCTACCATAAGTGGGAAAGCCGGAACACGACAGCTGAATGGCGTAGGCCACGCTCATAGAAGAAGGCAGCCAGGTGTGCTAATAGGCGTACAGAGTAAAGACCTTTTTACGAAAAGGCAAGTGCGTCGCGCATGCGCCGCCACAAGCAATAGCGGTTCAGCTCAGTGATGCAGGAACAGCACACCTAGCGCGCAGAGTAGCCCTTCAAATATGGCACATTGATAAGAACACCATATTGCCGCACAAAGTGTGTAATCATTAGCCCACGCCGCCGCATGCCAAAGCAATCTTGCACCACCCGCACCAGATGTAGCCAGCATTAATTATTTAAATTGTAGTATTCTTAAGCCCTAATACAGTAACTACCAGTATAATATCATATAAGTGAACTAGCAGCCTATTATCGATTCAGTTCGGTCCCGACTTAAACATTCTTAAATCACACACCTTTAACGATTTTAGCAAGCCGTAGTTTGATTTAATTTTCAACCCAAAGACATAGCCTTAAACATTAGCGAAAGTATTGACCCCAGGGTGTAATACAGGGGTGCCTTACGGAATCACCACACTTACATTAGAAATAGCTAGCTAATAGATCCTGTCAGTTCAAATTTGTGATTGCTTAGCGCAGATAAACCTGTGATTTCCCGTAGGTTGAATATCTTCATTCGGTTTACGCGCTTGTGAACAACTACAACAGCACCCCCACATCATATTTCGAATTTTAAGGATTAGGAAGTCTCTCTCTCCGCAACGGAAAAGTAGCACGGTTTTAAAAGTAGTATCGTGGAATAACCCGCTATACCATTTAATGCGCTAGACAAAAATGTAAACACCCTATTGCGACGATAAAGGTCGTGTCGAACAAGGAATGTTCCAATACAAACGATCGAAAATTAAAATAAAGAATAAGACATCAAGGCAACAATAGTATATATTATATATAATATATATATATATATATATATATTTGTAAATGTAGCTGGAAAAACCCTGTGGGTTTAATATAGGTTTTTAGATAAAGTTTTTTAAAATAAATTTTAAAAGCAGAAAAACATTTTCCTTAAAACTTAATACAAAATTATTAAATGATATTTATAATTATAATATAATATAAGTAAGAAGTGTTACTAATTCTTTTAAATGTTTTATATCTGTAAATTATATATATATAATATATATACTATATTGTAAATCTGTATATATATAAAAAAGATTACGTATCTAAAAATGCATGTGTGTTGAAAATATATATATATATACGTATATATTCAGGATCTTTCACCGAAAAGGTATATGCTTTTTAAAAAAAATTATTTTTCCCACTTAGAAGGTATTTCTTTTTTTGACCAATTAAGCTTAAAGATAAGAGTTGCCAGTTGCTTCAAACGGTTGTAATACGAAGAAGCTAATTTAAAGAATATCTATGTAAATAACG
>JABUQX010068362.1:0-41471 GCA_015478945.1 Trachelipus rathkii | reverse complement strand
TAATATAATATTATAACTATATATATATATATATATATCATATATTAATATTACCATAATTATGTATAATAATAACCTAATATATTAACTAATATATAAATATTAATATATAATATCTTTATAATTATACACACTCACACTAACTAACTCACCTTAAATGTATGGATACTAATTGCCACTGGTTTTGAATTATAATATATAGTAATATATTATTAAATATTATAAAATTTATATAATATATATACTTATAATACATATATATATATATATATATATAATAATATATACTATAAATTAATAATATTATATAATAATATAATATATATTTAACTACACGTATCAACACGAGTGTGCATGAGATACGAAAATGTGGTTTTATAGTAAATATTATTTAGGTTAAGGGAGCGCCACTACCCCGACAAAATTTAATAATGTCTCCTTAAATACTACAAATAACACAACAATGAATTTTCCTTCTCAGTTAATGAAGTGTAACAAGACCGAATGCAATGGTACAAGTCCCATGTAATATGGTCATTACAAAGAGAAATCTACCAAATAAAACGTAGTATTGAAGTACCATCGAAATTATATGATTATAATTTTCTACTATACTACCGTGAAAAGCAATTTTTCAGGTAGACTTATTTGCTTAATCTTTTATAAAAATGGATAATAAGTAGAGGTTTATTATTTACTAAATGAATTATATTATAATAGATAGTTTATAATATATATAAAAAATTAAATATATATATATATAATATATACGTATAAATATTATATAATAATATATATATATATATATATTATAAATTATATAATATATATAATATATTATTACTATAAAGAATAATCCTATATATTATTATATATATATCATATTAATAATACTTACTATTAGTGATAATAACATACTCAGTATCAATACTATACTAATATATAAGTTCTATATACGTATATATTATATACATACTATATATCACTATTATATATACTAATAACATATATATATATAATATATATACCTCAATATAAATAGTAAATATAACACTAATATATATATAATAAATGTATTCTAAAGATATTAGTAAAGGCATTTCTACTAAATATTCAGCTATTTTCTCAATGCAAAATGCTACAAACCGATCATTTTGATCATTCATCTACACGTATATAGGGCAATTCCAAATTTGGTGGTTGACGTTTCAAAAGGATGGAATGAAAACTCCTCCACAAAGTTTCTTAATTAGCTATATATTTAATAAATACGGCAATACGATAAACCAGATACACACCCAATGATTGAGCCGCATTATGCTGTAACGGAGGAATTTGATCTTTTATGTAGAGTTATCCTTAAAAGATAGATAAACAACATTCTACCAACCCGCATTATTCGGATGTAATCTGTCAGTAACTTCTGAAGCTCTGAAACCATATAAGAAAAAATGAATAAAATATCAACTTGTTGATGATTTTCTCTTTGGCATCAAGCACTGAGGATGAATAAAGAGAGTGAAGAAAAAATAAAGCTGAATCAAATAGTTTGATTTTATATCATCATTAAACAAAGAGAACATGGTGTAACCGAAACTACTTGCGAATGGTGGAAGACAAATAATTAATAATTGAAAATAAAATATCTTAATTTGAATCCAACATGAAAAGAGCGAGCTATCAGCTTAACGACAAATTTACCAAATACTAAGAACAAGAACAATTTGTTTTACGGATAAACTAGATAACTACTGTAGACACCTATAGGGGAAAAAGAAGAAATAATATTTTTAAAAAACAACCTTGTGACTTCATGTATGTTAAAAGATTAACGACTTGTTTAATAGCAAATTTGCCAAATTGGACTGGAAGTTGGAGTATTGTATTGGTGGGGATCGGCTTGTGTATAACTAAAGCATATTGGACATTCGTCCCCCATCTGGTTAACTATCGTCTTGAGACATGCTAAACCTTATCTAAAGATCATTATTTTAGCATCCTGTCACTGCTAACAAACTTTATAAAACTCTATATATTTTATAAAGATACTATTAAATTCGCATACTGCAAACCGCAGCCCTGCATCACAAATATATAATATAATTAGTATAATATCTATATATATATAATATATTAATAATATATATATATATATATCACTAATAAATATATATATATATATATATATATATATATATATATATAATAATACGTATATATATATATATATAATATAATATTATATATATAAATTAATAACCTTTCCAAAAGAATTAAGTTAGTGGTGCGTAGCATGCACGGAAGCAGAAAAGTAGAATAACAAGGCATAAGTAGAACATAGAAGACAACACACCCCCTTTACCGTCCCCCTTTATACAGCCTCTCAAAGTTAGAACTATAGGCAGACAGAAAAATCCACTCTAGGGTTACTCAACTAGGCGACGGACCACTCATGCTGTTATCTCTTAAATATCAAAGTTCATTCCATGGCCCAGGCCCACAACCACACGTCCTCCAAAACCCTTCCATCACACCTAATTATCACCTTTCTTACTCGCCTATGCCAAACTCATCAATTCCTTCTCCTTCAGGCATTCTTTAACTGACTCAATCACTATTATATATATAATATAATAATAATTAATTAATAAAATAAGTATAATATTAATATTATAATATAATATAATATTATATATAATATAATATATATATATATTATTATAATTATTAATTTATAATATCTATATATATCATAATATAATATAACTACTTTCATATATTACTATATTATAGTATATATATCATATATATATAAATAGTGGCAGCATTCCCGTACGAGTTAGCAGGCATGTAACTCACAAAACTATAACAGTCTACAGGGATAATAAACATATTTTGATTTCAAGCAAGTAATTTCATTCGTAACAAAACTTAGAAGCTTTTTTTATATCCATTCTAATATTTTTTTTGTAAATCTTCAAGCATTAGTAAAAATCTCTTAGACCTGAAATAATGCACGCTCCAATTTACCTTGAAGTCTGCCTATTCATCGCGCCAGAAGGATGTCAAATTCCATTTTTTTTTAAAATTTTTGGAGAAAATATATTATTTTTGTCTTTTTTATATCTTTTTAGGGGGTTCGAGCCGACGGAGGGACAGCAGCGGGCGGAGAAGTCCGCCCCGTCGCCTCCGGTAGGCCGAAAACACTTCCTGAACTCTCTATCCCAACGTTCACTAGTTTTACTTCGTTAGTAGTCCTCTAAGTTTAAAAAAAAAATTCAACATTTGGCACCTTTTGCGTGCTCACTTTTTAAAGGGGGAAAAAAAAAACAAAAAAACTTATTATCCCTCGAAAAAAAAAATTTGTTTTTTTTCAAAAAAAAAAACTGTAATTTTTTCTTCATTTTTTTCTTTTTTAAATTATTTATAAGGTTATGTTTTTAGAAATTTATTCTTTTTAATTTCCGCGTAAAAATGCCTCCTGATTAATAAAATATATTTATTGATTCGTAGTGAACCTGTTTATAGTTTTCTAGTTACATGCCTGAACTTTTCGGGATGCTGACCCATAATAATATATTATAAATAATAATTAATATATTAAACACTAAATAATAATAATAACATATTCACACATATACATATTATATATAATATACGACTTCTATAATATATAATTATAGATATATTAGCATATTTTCATTTAATAATACTATATATATATATAATTGGTATGGAGACTAAAACTTTTTTTAAGTCACATCATACTGCATACATTAATATAACATTATTTAGAAACATTATATATCTATATCTAAATCTAAAATAAGAGAATACAGAATATAGGACGATCTTAATGTCTCTTCAAATTATCGCAAACAATTCCACCTAAACGGTAATCGTCCCGCTTTTCGGCATCTACGGTGTTTTTGCTCTCACATCCATATTTGAGAGCGTCATCCCAATAATATAATGAATTTCCTTAACCCATTGCGCAAAGACGACTGTGACATCTCTCTCAACTTTGTAAAATATCCATTGTTGCCTCAATCTATCCGTCGAGACAGGTACTAGTCGTACGACTCACAAGGAGCATTATATTTAATATATCTCTCTCTAAAATCTAACTAGCATCTATTTGGTGCTTGTAATAGAGTTAGTCATTATATTCTCGAACGGTTGGACGTCTCGGTTCAGTCTATTAGCTCTAAGACGCTAATAAAAACCATTGTATCCGTTATCTTTCCTACAATTTGGTATACCTCTGCCATATATATAATTATATATTAAAAGAACTAAGAGCCAAGACATCATACAGAGAGGAGTCAACGAGAGAGATCAAATAATCATAAATACAATACTAACAAGTCATTCGTAGTACGCTCGAGCTAGTATCTTAAGCGATCGCGTTAGCACATATAAGTATCGCAGTGATGAGAGAGAGATTGGAGTGAGTATCTCAGATATGCTTCATGACATTCCGAGAGGACCGAGCACGACAGGAGTAATAGAACGAGCACACAGAATAAGTCAACTATCAGGATGAGTACACATAAACTTCGAGCTGACGAGAGAGCAGGAATATAATACAATACCCACGCATCAAGCGCGCAACCATCCAGTCCTCACTTTGCTGTATGAATTTACTTGTTGAGTATACGTCTTAATACAATAATTGTGTGGCGTAGGAGAACAATGTTCGTGCATCGCGAGCACGACGACGACTAAACTTCAAGATATCTGCATATATGCATCACACGATATAGATAAACAGCATACGTTGTCGATTTTATTGTTACAAGAGCTAATTTTCAAACATATCCACCATCACAGGGGTATAATCATAAGAGTTACAACAAAGTAACATAACATATAATAAAATAGAATGATAATTATAATTAGCTTCACACCATAAATAATAAATGAATCAATAAATTAAATAATTAAAAAGCTTAAAATCAATAGTATATAATAGAATAATGAATAATGAATAACAATAATAACTAATAATAATAATGAACAATGTCACACTACCTTTACAACAATAACACACTAACAAAACACATACACATACAACAAAAACACTAATCTATAATCATTAATCAATAATCATAAATAATCGTAATAATAATAATAAATGAATAATAATATAATCATACAATAATAATATAATACAATAATAATAATTAATCCACATTATAAATCGAGATAGAATACATTTTACTCCAAATCCATAACAAATGGTATGCAATAGATATTATACCAACAGTAAAAGATGAGAGATATCACTTACACACTAACTGAGATGAAATCGAACTATTTATAAGAGGATAGCGCATGCGTATAATCTGTCTCCAAAAACCTTATCAACCTCCATAACCATCACATAACAATAATCCCACGAGCTATCGTTTGCAAGAGATAACTATTGCGACTTTATAGATATATAATCACATATAGTCATAATAAACAAATAATAATACAATCAATAAAATAACAATATATAATTAAATTATAACTAATAATCATAATAAATATAAATAATTAATACTATATATATATTCTATACTTAAGATAAATATATAAAATAATCAATAATAATATTCGTGTAATAAAACATAAATACAACAAACTTGCTCAATGGGGAATATAATATACAGGAACAAGTATTATGGAGGAGACCGACATATATCTTTGCATGAGTACTTTAACACCAAAATACATTTAAACAAGTTCATTAAATACTGCAAAATATGCACATAATATAATTTCAAATATGTTCAATGTAATAATCAAGTAATCATAAACAATAAATAATCTATGAATAAAAAATAATAATCAATCTTATTAATAATACTAGAAAGTAAAAATTAGACTTAAGTGAATCATATATCGCATCATAGCAACATAAGGTGGTAAAAGTACATAATAGATTCTGAACGCCAGAACTCAATCGTACAGAATAAATAATGATACTAACATTCCATTCATACTCATACTACATATATAGCATCAGCGCAGACTATATATAATACATAATAACAACATATAATAATTTTATTGAATAAACAATATTTCCTAATATATTAAAGTAACCGTCAATCAATTATAAACTATTTTTAAACTCGTACTTATTACTAAAATAATTAATATCAGATAAGAAATTTGTCACTGATACAAATATTGTTAGCTTTAAGAAGATTTTATGATTTTTAAGGTCTTTATTCTAGATATCTTTACTACAAATATAATAGCACATAATCAGTAATATATAATTACAATATAATATGAATAAATTAATCAAAATGAATAATAAATATGACTAAAATGCATTATAGATATAGCTCAGAATTATGACAAACTTGAACACAAGTAGTTGGAGGAAGCACCAAACATATCTTTTATGATACCAACACCTATAGTGGTGGACCACTCCATGAAATAGCATTATTTAATAGGCAGCGGTTTAACGAATCAACAACACTAATCACCTATATAAAAAATATAATATCAAATTAATAATAAATAATAATAATAATGATGAATAATAATAATAATAATAATTGAGATATAATTAATAAAATAAGCACTTTATATTACAAGGATCTGAAAGTGGAGAAATATTAATAATAATAACAATATAATGAATAATAGATAATAATAATAATATAATAATAATAATAATAAAAAATAATAATAGATGAATAATGAATAAAATCAATAATAATAATAATAATAATACATATAATAATAATAATATAATATATATTAATAGTCAACCCATAGTATTTCGAATAGTATTGCTACTATGCCTGGTTGAATATGTTTTTTTGTATGCTCAATTTTTCATCTATTGTTACCGCAAGTATTTTAGCAAAATTATATAATGGCAAAGTCAAAACTACTTTAATTTCTATGCTCGCTTTTGTCTACTATAGTTTTATTGCTAATTAGATGTATGACGTTTTTTTGCAAGTTTAGTGCAAAGTTTATTAGAATCTATCCATGTGTGATCTTTATTTAAGACCGTCCTGCTGCTTGGTGAGTTATTGTTGCTTTGTATCAGGAAATTTTATCCTATTATTAATAACTGCACACATATCTCAGCAAATGAAACCATGACAAGAGTATCGTGGAATAAAGATATTCATTCGTACAACCAATAATACACATAATCATGGGCCAAGAAAAAAAAAAAAAAAAAAAAAAAAAAAAAAAAACTTTCACGTATCTTTAGCTAACGTTGAATGATTAATATAAATGTAGGAAAAAACAAACCAAAAACCGCAACTGTTGTTTTATAGATTGGTTCCGAGCATGTTTTCACCTATTTTCACATACTGAGATCTTCCACATTATATGTTTTTAAACATTGTAGTGTGTTTCCCTTTCATCCCATCTATTCTTTTGCTAAGTAGATTAATTCATCGATCTATTCTACCAGTCAAAATCTTTGTAAGATCAATAATACAAGTGCAGTTGAATTTTTAATGCATATTTTTCACATATTTTTAATAATAATAATACATAATAATAATAAATAATGAATAGATAACAATAATAATAATATATAATAAATAATAATAATAATAATAATAATAAGACACTATTTTAATCAACAAATAATAAATTAATAAATAATCAATAATACATACCATAATAATAATAATACATAATAATATATAATAATAATACTCAATAATAAATACACAAAATAATAATAATAATAATTAATCAATAAATAATAATAATAATAACCACAATATGAATAATAATATAGAATATGAATATGCAGATATTAGAACACAAATACAACACACACAGTACTACGGCCATTACACACACACACACACCACACACACATATATATAATTAAATCTATATATACTCACATCTATATAAAAATATAATATAACTATAATAATATATATAAGGTATATATATATATATATATACATATATATATATATGTATAATACAGGTATATATATATATATAATAGATAATATAATAGCATATATATACCAGTATATATAGTATAGTATATATTATATATGTATATATATACTATAACTATAATATATCAGTAATACTACATACCGTACTACACTATATATATATATAAGTATATATATGTATATGTATGTATGTTATATATAAGTATATAAATTATAGTGACAGGTGGCCGCTAATTTAAGGCTATCAGTTTTCATTGAGCCTTACGCAAAAAAAGGAAAAAAAAAAAAGAGTAAATTATAAGGCATTTTCCATAATCTTTTGATAAGATCGCCAAGAAAGACTTCCCAGGATGGCATCTCTCTCTCCAGAGATGCAAAGGAACCGCGTCTTTCGGGTGGCTCCACCAACCTACCGCATTTAAATAAGCTCAATAGAAGGAAAGAAGTGTGAGGTGTTGTCGCACCACGTATTCCTCTCCTCTCTCTCTCATCTCTCTCCTCACTCTCATCTCCTCTCTACTGCCTCTCTCTTCGTCTTCATCAATTCTCATCTCTCTCTCTGTCTCAAACTCCAATCTCTACTCGTACTCTCTCTCCCTCTCTCTTTCAAAGACTGTTCACAAGTTTACATTCTGGATTCTTTTTTAGTGTCCATTTTATTCCTATTAAGTGTCGCACAATCTTCATGAATATATTAGTCTTTTTTTATTTTTATTTTAAAATTGAGCAAGATGTAATTTTTTATTTTTATTTTTTGTTATTTTAAATATTTTTTTTTTTTTATTTTTTTCATTAAATGCATAATAGCAATTTGTCTTAAAAAAAATAAAAATATTCTATTTGTTGTCTAACACTTTTGTCTTTTTCTATCTTTATTAGTGTATGTGACTAATTTCGAAAAAGCATTATTAAATGATATCATAAACTATTATGTATGTATGTATGCACATCTATCTATCTATCTATCTATCTAATCTATCTATCTCATCTATCTATCTATCTATCTCACCTCTATGCTATCTATATCTATCTAACTATCTATTCTATCTATCTATCTTCTCTCTCTCTCTCTCTCTCTTCTCTTCTCTCTCTCTCTATATATATATATATATATTATATATTATATTTATATATAATATATTATATATATATACTATTAGTATACTATTATTATCTCATATATATATACTTTATTAATATATATATATATAATAATATTATATAGTATATATAACTATATCATATATATATATATATATATATATATTATTATATATATATATATATATATTATATATATATCATATAATATTATATATATTATATTATTATTTGTATGTATTGTAAACATGCTCACCTTCTACGAGTTAAATACCTGATTCATATTTCAGTAGATACCTCTAGCGATATCAGTTGACAATCAAAGTTAACAAAATAGAGTTAAGCCGCATGAATAATCTCTCCAGAAGATTGTGAACCAGACACCTTTTCTATAATTGAGTTTAATTGGCCACACGCAGATGACTTTCTTACCTGGGAGCTCTTCTCATTGATAGGAAGACAGTCCTGTCAAGCATTTTATAGATGAGAGTCAATTATATATTCCATTTGATTCTTATAATTGTCTAGTCAAAATTATAAACGAACAAGTTTATAAAAAGATTTTTTTTACAATGTGTGTTCATACTTCTTTACATTCTTTGAGATTTACGCTTGAAAATTTAATAAATAAAAATATATATATAAATATATGTAGATATTAAGACATTATTTATTGATAAATAATAAAGAACAAAAATTAGTTGTATTTTTTCTTTTATTCGAAATGAGAAAATTTTTCAGTGGGTGGTAAGAAAGGCCTCCAACAACGCACCTTTTCAGACAGATTTATTTGTCCAAACGGTAATTGCCTGAAAAATAAGTTTGTTTTATCTATTTAATCTCATACACATTATTTTTTATCAAACGTCTATGTTTATTTTTACTCTATGAACACTATTGCTATTAGGACACAACCAATTCCATAATTATATATATTTACACTTTATCTCATTTCACATTACTACATCATCTAACGCTACCGTTTTGTCCTCTGTTCACGAGATAAATAATATTTTCTACAACTATATAAAAAAATATGTTTACTTTTAACATCCCTTTTTTTGGGTAACAATAATTTTTGGTTTGATTAAGTTCAACTCTATAAATATAAAAGTTATCCGTCTTATCACCTAATTAATCTATGTGCAAATTACGCTCCCATTTATCTCATTCACTAGTAATCACATATTTTCATAATATATCACATATATATTCCATATATATATAATACTATGAAATTTATTCACAAGCGACATCCTGTTGTGCACGTTGTGTATATATATATATATACTATATCATCCAGAATAATTAAATTCACTATTATATATATATATATATACAATATTATACATTATATGATAATATAGCTTAGAAGCTTAAGCTCAACAGAAAAATTTTAATCAATCACTCTGCTAATATTTTTGAAAGCAAAACCTATATCAATATTTATTTTAATTTTAGTGCAAAAATGTATCTATTGCACATTGTAACAAAATTTCAAATTTTTTTGTTTGTTTATTGCATTTTCTTAACTTTTCTTTATCATTTTTCTGCGTTGATTTCACATATGTATTCAGTTTTACTGTATCATCGAGGGTTACATTCATCGATTTTTATTATTAGTATATATTGTAATTATTATTATGTATTGTAATGTTTGCTATCCTCCACTAATTGTTGTTTATTTCATTTTTCTGTCAGACAGATAGTTTAATTAATAAATATATTGATAACATTTTATGAAGGTTGCTAGAGTATGTAAAAATTCCCAAGATGTGTTTTGTTATGTTTGTGGTTACTATATTGACCAAAAGCAAGTATCCTTTAAGATCGTGGCAGGTGCCAAATTCTGCATAGCGTACAGACTTTATTTTGAAATGCCCATGGATGACCAAGACAAGTCATAGGCACCTCCCGTGACATGTTGAACCTACCGATTTACTCTAGGAATATGGCTACGAGGTACTGGAAGAGCAATGCCTTTTGCTATACCAAGAGTCTGGAGAGAGCCGAAGAACCATCGTGATGACTTCTACTTTAGTATGATTGATGTTACAAAGTAAATAAGAAGTAAAGAAAGACAATCTATAACGCACCCAGACATACTATCATCTATAGCACCTGTTATACATGCTGACAGCTTACGAGTACCTTAGTAACCAGAATATGTAAGTATATTTCTTGTCATATTGTCTAACGGTATTACTTTTGATTTACATGAATGCTAAAAAGCCAACAGGTAGCAGTAACGAAGAAATGTAAGAATCTTTCATATCAAGAACGATTTCGGAGCCTCACTTTTCAAGTCAAAATGAACTAGATTTGATTAGGAATTTAAATCTCAACAAATCAGGAGCTGAACTGTTAACATCAAGGCTGAAGGAATGGAATCTACTAAAGGACGACTGCAGAGCATGTGTGTACAGGAAACGAAATCTACTATCATGTTAGTGGCGAACTGTGCTTTTGTAAAGGTGTGAATGGTTTGTTTACTGCTGTTGGACTGAAGCATGATCATGCAGAATGGCGCCTGTTCATGGACAGCTGAACACGAAGTCCTAAAGGAATGTTGCTACAAAATGGTAATCGATATCCACCTTTGCCTCCTGCAACCCCGTATAGAAGAAAGAAACCTACGATAATAACATAAAGAACTTCTTGACAGAATACCCTTTGCTGATTTCCAGTTTCATGTTTGTGGTGACTTCAAGATGATTGCCTTCTTGCTTAGTTTGCAAGGAGAATATGCAAAATATTCATGTTTCCTTTGTCTATGGGATAGCAGAGATGATCATGAACATTATAAGAAAGTTCAGTTGCAACCGCGAGTTGAACTGCATCAAGGAAAGTTAAATGTTCTCAGACAGCCGTTAGTCGAGTCGAACAAAGTTTTATCTTCACTTCATATTAAACTTGGATTGGCAAATCTTGGAGAAGAAGCATTTTAGGAAATATCTTATGTATCCAAAACTATTTAAGTTGCATGTTTTAGACAGGTTAATTTTGTTGAAATTTAACCAAACATCTCAAGGAATCATTTTTTGAAATTCATTTTTTTTTTTTCAGATCTGTATCGTCAAATTTCATTTGAATTTCCAGTTAGTTTAAGTGTTTAAAAAAAAAAAAAGCTTTTAGCTACTTCTATCTTTTAATGGAAACAAAGCTTATTGAAAGCTTCAAGGAACTGGGTTGTCGCATGTCCCTAAAGGTACATTCTTTGCATTCACACTTAGATTTCTTCCAAGAAAACTTAGGTGACGTCAGCAACGAGCATGGCGAGAGATTTCATCAGGACATCACAACAATGGAAAGAATATACCAAGGGCGATGGGATACTGCTATGATGAGAGACTGTATATATGGTCTCTAGTCAGAAAAGATAAAACTCACTCTAGAAAGTCTCGATCGTCAAAGTACTTGTAATTTCAAGAATAGTGTTAGTTACCATCAAAACATTTACAATGTCATAATGGTATTGTCCTTTTTTAATGTTTGTTTTACTTCCCAAACACCCTCCAATAAAGGAAAACACATTTAATGTTGTCTTATTTATCATTATAATATTAAAATATATCACACCAACACGCTGCCACAGAGAAACGTAGGTGTATACGTCGAAAATTGGAAGGTACAAATATCTCAAAAATTATCAGTGGTACGCAAAAATTAATGTTATTTTTTATCAGCGTCAAAATTATCTATTAAAACAAAAAATATAGATAAACAAATTGTGAGTTACATTGTGTAATAGGTCGGAGCTTTGTTTATGTAAAGATTTATTCGTAGTTCAGAAGGTAAGATCCATTAGATTATATTAATTTCGTTACCAAATGCTAAGTTTTGCTAGATATTATTATGATAGCTGTTAGGTTTAGTTTATGATTGAAATCTTAGGGCTAGGTTAAGATTTGTCAGATAATTAGGCAATTCTAGGTTAGGTTGAAATCTTAGTTTATGCTTGCACTTATTCGAAGTTCCAACTGTTAGTGTCTTCTATAGGTAGGACACTTTGTTAATGTTTGCATTTATTCATAGTTTAGCATGTTAGATGAATTTAGTAATGTTCTGTTTTGGTAGGTTTTATGAGCGACATACCAAGTTATTATTTTTGTCCATATTTAATGGGATTTATTAAATATACATAAAAGTCAATTTATGCAAATGTTTTTGAATTAAGTAGGAAGTGTTTATTAATAAGACACTAATTTTAATACTATTATCTAAATCCTAATGTATTGTTCAAGTAAGAGAATATTATAATATTGTAATATGAATAGTTTTATTCAGCTTACAAATGATTTTTTTTAGCAAAACTTTATATATTTGCAATATACAGCTGAAATGTATTTTGTGGTGACGATTTTTTTACCCGTATGTTGTAAGAAAGTAATGAAATCTGTAACAAATAATATAAATAGAAGCGATGATTGGTAAAGTCGGGCAGAACCACGTCAAAACCGATTTTATAAAAATCATAGAATATACTGTAAATTCGTTATTTTAAGCATTAAATAATAAATAAAATGAAAAATTTTTTTTATATTTTTTTTTATTTTATTATTTTTAATTATTTTTTATATTTATTTTATTTATTTATTTATTTATTTATTTTTTTATTATTATTATTATTATTATTATTATTATTATTATTATTTATTATTATTATTATTATTATTATTATTATTATTATTATTATTATTATTATTATTATTATTATTTTTATTTTATTATTATTATTATTATATTATTATTATTATATTATTATTATTATTATTATAATTATTGTTATGGTTTTGCTAAAATTATGTACCATAACTAATATATTTGTTTTAATGGATTACATTAATTTCAATTCTTAAACCAATTTATTAACTTAATTATCCTTGTATAATGGAAACTCGAAAGACAAAATACTTTGTTGCAATTAGTAAGCCCGTTTCAGAAATTGTATATCATTAAATATTGTATAATACTAGAGCTACATATATCTGTATGTTAAGCTTAATAATGTAAATTGTTTTATTTTCTTTTTATGAATAAAGTTATTGAAATTTTGAAAATATTATTTTTTATTATTATTATTATTATTATTATTATTATTATTATTATTATTATTATTATTATTATTATTATTATTATTATTATTATTATTATTATTATTATTATTATTAATTATTATTATATTATTAATGTTTATTATTATTATAAAAATTTCTTTGGCCTTCATATAACAGGGTGGTATTAAAGAGCAGTTTGGACTGATGTTACAGTTACTGTAATAATTGATAGAATAAAGTTTTTGACAATTTTGAAAATATTAATTATTATATTATTATTATTATTATTATTATTAATTATTATATTATTATTATTATTATTATTATTATATTATTATTTCATTATTGTTATTGTTATTGTTAACATTATCACTAATATAATGATAATATTCTTTTAATTGTTGTATATTATTATTTATTATTATTATTATTACTATTATTATTATTATTATTATTATTATTATTTTTATAAATTATTATTATTATTATTATTATTATTATTATTATTATTATTATTATTATTATTATTATTATTATTATTATTATTATTATTATTATTATTATTATTATTATTATTAATTATTCTTATTATCTTATTATTATTAATTATATTATTATTATTAATTATTATTATTATTATTATTATTATTATTATCATTATTTTATTATCATATGTTTTATTATTATTATATTATTTTATTATTATTATTAACCTTATTATTATTATTATATTATTATATTATTATTATTATATTATTATTATTATTATTATTATTATTATTATTATTAACATTTTATTTGCCTTCAATATAACAGGGTGGTATTAAAGCAGTAGTTTGGACTGATGTCTTCCAGTTCACTGTAATAATGATTGGATTGATAACTATCATGGCTGTCGGTTGTGCTGAAAGACGCATTGATTGAGAGGTATCGTAGGACGCACCATTACCATGCAAATGTCTCTTTTCAGATGGCTTAAGAATAGTACTATGACAGAAACAGGTGTTAAGGACAAGGTAGCATTGCCCCGACCTTGCGCAATTGTTCGAGATGAAATAAATAGAATAAATGTAAGAACTTACAACAACACCACACACGTAAACAATATATATAAAATATTAATATAGTATATAATATGATAATATGATAATTATAGTATAGTAATATATATAGATATATATATATATACGATAATATATAATATATATAAGAATATAATATTATTATGATATATGAATATGAAATACAATGCCAAATATAAAAATCGAGTATAGATATAAAAAAGTTCGACTAGAATAATGCTTATTTATTTGATTTAACGGTACAGGACAAAAACCTCTACCACAAAGAAGCCAGTAAAACTGGGTGAATATCAATCACTCCTAGGCGGCCCGGGCTGAAATTAATAACGTAATATACTAATATTTTAAGATGTGATTAAAAAAAAAATTGACGAGATCGATAATTGGAGTGAATACTAATGTCCCCAAATATCGATAATAATAAATAATAAATAATAAATAATAATGAGTTTAATAATAATTAATAATTATATAATAAATAATAACCTAATAATAATGAAATAATAATTAATAATAAATATATAAATAATAATTTAATAATATAATAATAATTAATAATAATTAATAATAACATAAAGATGAAATGTAAAGTAGAATAGAAAAGTTTACTAATACATTAAGATTGTAATTATGGTAATAATATTAATATTTATAGTTATTGGTGGAGTTAAGAGAGATTCTATACAAAAGTTAGAAGATATAGATAAGATTTATTAGGTATATTCTTTTATAGAAGGTTGTTATGGAAAATAAAGTAGGAATAATTTGAAACGGCGATGACGTATAAGAGTACAAATATTGGACAATCAATGAAGGTATAGTTGAAAGATATGTTATCAGGGCTTATGCGACGGTACAAAATTTTGAGCATGATAGGGAGGTAACGTGTCCTGTGATATTAGTATATGAGCTGTGAGTGATTTGGTGTGTTAAGTACGGATGAGAGTTCAATGTATCACCTCACAATGTCTCGCATTGTATAATTTATCTAAGTTTATACTACTCCGATTAATAAACTATTATATATATATATATATAGTATAAATAATATATATTATTATAGTAAATATAGTATAGATATATGTATTGTGTGTAGTGCTGTGTAATGTCCTTGCTGCGCTGTACTCTTAATAAGACCAGCTTTCCTTAAGCAACCCAGCCGTGTCAATCTTTGAAAGCAAACTCATCGCACCACGATTCCTCATCTTACATATTACTATAATTCCATTTATTAAATGATATCTCACCGCAATGCCATGTCCGTATTGTTTTCCTTGCACTTACCAGCGCTCCCTCTATTTGTATCATAAAACGCCAATGCAATTTCATGTCGGTATTGTATACGACAAATGATATTGCAGCCCATTAGAAAGGCTTTATAAAATTTCAAGTACAATCATAACAATTTGTGCTAATTATAGTCAGCTATCTAAACGATTAGAAATAATCCATGACATTCGGGGGAAATTTAATTTTTATTATCGAATTTTGATATGATGAAACGGGAATAACGTATGAAACTGGAACGGACAAATAAACGGAACTATTCACCACTATTGCCCAAATTCCAAATTCCACCCGATAGATTTATTTTTTTCTTAAATGAATAAACCTTACCATAAAGGATTTATAAAATTCAAATACAAAATTACACATAGGGATAGAACCTTCCTCCAAACTTCCTACATTGCATGATATACTATGTCACTAGGATATCAAATACAAGTGGGCAGCGGTTATTTCATTCACAGAGGGAAAGGACACGCGGTGAGGTCTCATTCAAACGAGCATAAAGGAGAAGGTTAGTCTCCATTATATATAATATTAATAACCTGTAGATCATATATATTTGCATCTATATATCAACCCATACCATATGTCGTTACTAATAATGCAATGCCTCCTTAGTCTATTATCCTACTATAATTAAAGAATAAATCACATTACCTAAATTAGTATCATAGATAAATACTAATAGTTAATTAGTGTAGATACAATAATAAAAATATATGGAAGCTAATAACCTCCTATATAAGCTCTATAGGTTAAATATATAACCCTATATATACCGAGCAATTATACTATATCATATATATATAGCCACCATCATATTGATATTACGCTAATATATAAGTAAAGATACTATATTTCAAAAATAAATATAAATTAGTATATATATATAAGTTATATAAGTATAATACTGAAAAGAGAATATTTATATCGTTATTTAAGTTAGACAATGAATTTATATAATGTATTTATATACTTTACCACTTTATATTAAAGCATTTAATTATTAATATTTATTTATATATAAATGGTACATGACATCCCGAAAGGAGCACATATGTGCAGTAACTATAAAGCAGTTATATATATAGAACAGCTACATCGAAAATTAAATATACTTTTAGTTAATCAAGAGGTCAATTTGTTTCTACCCATCGAATGTAAAAAACAAAAAAAAAAACTCTAAGCAGCTTTTAAACACTTTAAGAGTTGTCTAGAAGTATAGTGAAAAGGTCAAACTGATGGTAATAAATGGTATATATCCGATATATATGACACATATCGAATGTAAGCTTCGACATGTACTCCAGTGGAGTGCTGAGCGCCATAGTCTCCCGTAGAATGTTTGAATTTCTGTTTCTTTTTTAACATTAAGGATACTGCCAGCGGGAAACAAACAGAAGGATGGACAGAGTTACAGAAGGTTTTCTCCGCGAGGAATCCCTACCGGGATCGTAACGGACTGGGTGACACTTCGTCCCACCCTCTGTCCTTTCCTGATCGGCTCGATTTTTTTTCAAGATAATTGATAAAAGAAAAAATAAACATTTTCATCCAGAGCAAATAAAACAAAACACTATGGGGTAACCTCTTCTATGCTCTATATCGTATTTACTGCAGGATTGGAAGGCTGACGCTGCCAGACCTAAGATATATATATAATATACTAAATATATAAGGTGTTAATAATTAAAATATTAGAATTAAATAATAATTTTTTTATTAGTTCATAGTTTATACAATATTTTAGCTATCAATAAAGATGTTATTTATTTTTCCTGTAGCTGTTAATAGTTTTTAAAGTTACAGCTATGAGGCATGGACAGCAATCATAATAATATTTATTTAATAATATATATACTAATATTAACATATATATAATATATATATATATATATATATATAAATATATTAAATAAATAATATATATATATATTATAATAATATATTAAATTAATCAAATAATAATATATATATTAATATATAATATATATAAAATAATAATAATAATAAGATATTAATGATATATTTATATTAGTGTGATGTGGAACTGTATTCAAATTATATCAGCCGATGCCGATTCCACAGATGGTACGATAATATTCATACATGTACATTATAAAGTGACGACTATCAGATTTCCGATTCAGATTCTCTAAAAATATATATAAGATATATATATATATAAGAAAATAATATATATATAATAATATAATTACTATATAATTATAATATATATATAAATATATATAATATATATATATAATATAATATATATAATGTAAATATTATAATATAATATATAAAAATAATAATAGATATATATATTATATATAATATATTTAAGAAGGGGGGGTGACTGAGAAGCTTGAATATTTTCTAGTCACAAAATGATAGACAATTAGACCAAATTAGCATGAACAGAGGTTAACCTTTATATCGAATGGTAACCACCGTTGTAGGGACTTTACTTGAAATTTTAATAAGTTTCAAAATAATGCCAAAAAATTCTCCGAATAGAATTTTATAAACATCTTCAATTATTTCCTAAATATATGTGTCTTTCTCCTAAGGAATGAGTTTCTTTAGTCCTTGACTGTTTATAAATTTCAGAAAAAAACAGCTTTCAAAACTGATGTTAAAACTGACGATTCAGTATCAGTCATTTTTTATTCGTCCGATTCTGTTTAGTAATAAATGAGAAGATTAATCTGAATGAATGGATTTAAAGTAGTGGAAACTGTTTTTCTTCTTTCCTTTATACAAACATATATCTTCCGCACAATCCATTGCTATAAGATGATCTATCCCACTATTTTTATGTATGTTACAATTTATTCATTACACTATCAAGAAAAATAGTAGTTTTATATAAGCGTGTATCAAAGAAAATGAGTAACAAGCACAAGAACTTATACAGTAAAGTAAATAGTTAAAATCTAATAATGGGTATTGCGCTGAATTTCTCATGAGCTGATACATAGATAGACCAAAGAGTGTCAACATAACCAAAACTAGATCGCTGTATTTCATGACAACCTTATAATCAGAGGACAAGTAAACGCGTGCAATCCGTATCCCCTATTGGAGACTCTATAGTTGACCAAGAATCGCCATAATCTTATAGCTCCAGAAATTTCTAGCTACAAATCTAAACAAAATTTTAAGTGAATATATTTTGGGAATTTATAATTTATTTCAAAAAGCATGTAACTATGATACCATCATAGGTAAGATTTTATGATTTGTCATAAGACAAAAATATGCAAGTATATTTTAGAAGAAAATAGTATCAACTTGGCGAAATATAAAATAGAAAATGGAAGAGGCAGTCTTTTGTTGTCAAGAAAATTATATCTTGATAAAGCATATTGTACTGTTGTTATTCCATCTGGTTTGCATATCCTGATAAAAATCTAGTGAGCTGTTGGGTAATTAAATCAGAAATAATTTGATAATTCTTCATACTTGGTCAATAGCTTGCAGGCGAGATGATAATGTTTGCATATGGAATATAATTAAATATTTATATCACTGGTACTCTTTAGTATTCAAAAGTATAGAGCGGAGTGCATTGGAAAACTAGATAGCAAGGAGAGAATGTAATAAAAATAGACTAATATAATGCAGCTGGAATACAACATAGACTATGTAGTAACACTCCTGACAGCGCGTTAAATGTATGAATCCGACATTACACAAAGTATCCTATGAATTTACTACTCTAGCAAAGAGAAATAATTGACTTCTCTATGTCAACTATATACATTTATCTGAAAGTATAATCACTTATATAGAGCTGGTGCGAGATTACGGAAAAGGTGAAACTCGAAGGATAGAGCTATTTGTGTTCGAATAGTTGCTTAAGAATAACACATGATGAGCCAGTATGAAACTTAAAAATGAAGTATGTGCAGATATATCAGCTGGTCAATCCATCGCTTGAAAAAAAGACAAGTATTCCGACTGCATTAATCTTGTATCTTGTATTTCATATTATCTCACACTAATCAGTAATATATTTATTACTAGTTACAATAGTTTCTTCATATATATTTTCTTGAAGAAATTTACATAATTGGAGCAACACATGATTATCAGTCTTATGAATCCAATGGTCTTCAACTATTGGAATAATTGGTTGCTCCAAATACCACTGCGATCAATTTTACTCCAATAGTCTGTGAATCTTCTTAGATTTAGAGTCATATTTAAATGCCAAATTTTGGTTTTGTTTAGGAGTGTCATAATCAATAAGAAGTATAAGTGATGCTTAATAGAGCATAGCAAAACTTCAAGTAGATTACTCCTTTTAAGTTGATCTAGGAAAAATGAATTATTTACCATAAGAGGCCTCTTATTCACTTTGTCTGTATATCTTTGTTCTTCCCTTTTCTTCTTTCCTCCTTTAATTGCATTTTAGGATATGAGTTAGTATTTAAAGTGTTTAGTTAACATATTTGTGTGTTGTGTGAAAAGTACTAAACTCTATTGGTTCTTCTTGATATTTTGTATTTTTGTGCCAATAATTTTGACAAAAATAAGTTTTAGAGTGATCATCCTTAGCTTATATTGATCGAATATTCGAGATACAATGTGCTAGAACTTTGTTGATTATAATAATAGAAATAAGAGCTCCACTTACTTTGCTATGGCTAGATGTGTGAACTTGCTGTGTCCATGACTTATTATCATAGTAATAACAATGTTAATTTTTAGTTGTTCATTAATTTAAATGTTTTTAGGCTATGTCTCGTAACTGTGTATGAAGAATGAAAAAAAGATATCAGAGAAACATAATCGTTACATGATTTTCGCTACTCAGAATATAGATACATGAATACGTGAATATATCAATTGACCCAGGACAGAGGAGTATATAAATATATATATATATATATAATATATATATATATATTAATATACTATATATATAAATAATATATATTATATATATATGATTATATAAATATATAGATAATATATGTATAGATATAAATATATATATAATATATATAAATATATAGAAGATAATAAATATATTTTAAAATAATATACCGAATATAGAGATATATAGATAGATTAACGGACGTGATATAGATGGAATCGATGAACTGCTTCAAGAATTGAAATAAATATCAGTATTCTTTCGCTCTCTGACTAATATATTTTTGCTAAATAAGTGATTAATTGTGGCTTAAGATATATATATATATATATATATATATATATACCTCATAGTTAAATTGGTTAACCTCATCGACCGCTTTAACCGTGAGAGTGATGATATTTATGACCTTAAAAATGATTAAAGGTAGGTTAGGTATATGTATACATTAACGTAGTATGAAGGGTGTAAGGTATATAGAGGTGTATAGGCATGTAGGGAGTTATGATATGATTAAATGAGCATTTTAATTAAATCATATATACTAAAATATACTGAATTCACTATATAAACCTAACCTAACAACCTGAATAGAAACAGTATTATAGTATATATAAGAACCGTACCTAACCTCACAATATTTACTTCATTCAGTATGTCATACCAAATGACCAAACTTAGGAAAAGCAGGTACATAAATATCCCGACAAGCCGTGGAGAGGAGCGAGCTCAAGGCCGACTCAACATACGAGCACCCTACTCATACTACTATGTTATGTGAAGCCATACTGCTCATCTCCCAGAAAAAAATAGTATATATATATTATATAACCCGGTGAATACATATAATAATACTAGTATACTCTCATAATTATTGGAATATACTAATATATTAGAAGTTGATAAAAACTTACTTAACCGCCAGTATTTATTTAATATAAGAAAGTAAAGCCCTTGGATTTAAAATTTTCATATAATTTACATACACCAAAAAACAAAAAACGATAATGATTAGGTATTTCCAAAAAACACTTCACCTCTGCACAAAATAATAATATTAAAAAAATATATTAAAAATTTACAAAGCTGCGACTTTACGTCTCCATCAGAGAGACTGACTCTTCAGCAAAGGAAATTTCAAAACACATCTGAAAACTGCCATCGTAGAAAAAAGCACATATTGTTAGTTGGTTATCTTCTTTAGAGAGTATTTTGGAAGTATCTTGAAGACTTCAGTATATATTCATTTTGTAATATATGGTTCATAATTATACTCAACCAGGTATAAATAACTAGTTTATTTTAATAAGTGATTCGATTATAGATATACAGAATTGATTTTCAGGACTCTCTTGCTTTGTGATATTGGTAACCATTTCTAAATGTAATTCACGATATTATCGGTGATGAGATAACCTGATAAAGGAATCCTTGCCTCATGATATGTAAATGAACATGAACTCTCCTCGAGATCTTTCTAGTCTGCCATGATAGTTGTAATTTCTTCTTCTATGACACAATAAGTTCCAGTGATCTCACTCCTAACAACATAATAATTTTTCACAGAATTGTGACAGCCGACAAAAGGTATTTGATATGAAGCAGTCTGCCACAGAACGAACATTGTCTTACATTTAGGGCTCATAACAAAAATGTCTATATTAGAAGAAAATAAGAATATGGAGATCAGGAGAAAGATAAATTAATTAAGGTTCAAAATTTTTAATATTATGTTTGGTATTACGTATGGGTAGGAAAAAGAATTTTTTGTTTTTGGAGGATTGGAGCCAATAATAACTCCTTTTAGCTTTTTTGTACGCCTTGATCAATAATGCTTGAATTGGGATATTCTATAAACCCGGGGCTCAAAAGTTCTCTATGTACCAATACATTTCGCGTTCTCGGCTTCTTTCAGTACACAGCGCCTGCGCGGCCACACAAACACTCGCCCGCCGCCACACAGCCCAGCTAGACTACTAGACGACAGAAGAGGTAGTGTGCGCAGATTTTTGTATTTGGAGGATGAGAAAAACCAATGAATATAATTAGGAGTAAAATAGGTTTTCTGTAAATGGTATATTGTAGAAGGTGATGATGTGCCAACTGACTAGTGATATTCTAAGAAAGGTAGGGGGAATTATTGGAAGCGATTTTTCTAAACGTAAATTGAATGAAGGATGCAATGAATGAAATAGAAATTTAAGACTTCTTGTGGTATTCCTGTGTAATGTGAAGTGCTTACAAAAACACGCCACGTACTGAGCCACAAAAAGCTGTTATTAAGTAACAGATTAGAAAGGATTACATTAGAAATGTTACCAATACAAAAGCAAGAAGAGTCCTGGAATCATTCTGGATCTATAATTCGAAACAATTTTATAATAAACACCTTGGTGAGGTAAAATTAGACCATTTACAAAATTGAATATATGAAGTCTTCAAAGATAACTTTCCGAAGTAAAGAATCTCTGAAAAGAAGATAACCACACTAACAATAGGTGCTTTTTCTGACGTTTGGCAGGTTTTCAGATTGTGTGTTCCTCTTGCCTGAGAGGTCTCCCTGATCGGAGGAACGAGGATTAGCTTCGGCCAACTTTTGTTAAATTTCTGACATTCCCTACCTTTTCTTTTACTCCTTTGGCCGATCTGTTTTTATGAAAAATCTGTTTTTAATCAATATGTGTCTTTTTTGTTTTTGTGTAACTAAAATAAATGAAAAATTTTAATCCAAGGGCTATATGGTTCTATTCTAATATATATTATAGTATATTATATATATATAAAATAATAATAAGGGGGTGATTTTATAACATCTAATTGTTATATAGGCTATATATATATATATATATATATATAATATAAAAAAAAAGTATAAGGGCCCCAAGGCAACGGGAAAAAAAGATAGCTATATTATTAATATATATTATATATAAATATATACTATAACCCATTACTATACCATACTATACCTATACTATTATACCTCTACTACTATCACTAATATCACTATATACTAATATATACTATCATACCTATACTAGTTCCTATATCTATATATATACCTACTATATAGTAGTAGGTAGGTGAGGGGTAGGTATGTAGGTGAGGGGGGTATACGTGACGGTAGGAGGGGTGTATAGTGAGGTAGCAGAGGTGATAGGGTATATATAGGGTAGGTATAGTGAGTATATATGGGTAGGGGTAGTATATATATATATATAATATACTCAACCGCCACCCACACCCCCCCACTATACCTCCGAAAACAATATATATATTATAGTTATATATATATATATATATACTATTATATAATATATATATATAGTATAATAATAATATATAATAAATAAATAAATAAATATATATAATAATCAATATATATATATACTATATATTTATATTATTATATATATAATAATATATATATATAGGATATATATATATATATATATATATATATATATATATATATTATATATATATTCCTATATATATATATACTATATTGTATATTATATTATTATATACTATATAATATATATAATATATATATATATATATAATATATATGATATATATATATAGTAGTATATATATATATATACTATACTACTATATTATTATATAAGGTATATTATATATATTTAGAGATATATATATATATATATATATATATATAGTATATATATATATTAATATATGTATATAATATATATATATATATATAATTATAGCATAAATATATATATAACATATATATAATATATAGGATATATATATATATATGGTATATATATATATATTATATATATATAATATATTATACGTAATATAGTAGTATATTATATATATATATTATATATAAATAATATATATATATATATATAGATTATACATATCTATATATATATTATATACTATAATATATATATATTAAATACAATATTAATATAACAAATACCGATGATTGTAGTAAGTAGGGGTGATAGTAGGTTAGGTGAATAGTGACATATCATACTATAGTACTCACGATAGAACCAAGCGGCGGGGGTAGGAAGGCGGTAGTAATTAAACCTATAGCGGTTAACTCATATGGTAAACTAGGATAGGGGTAGCCCTACTATAATATAATAATCACCTAGAGCCAATATGATATAAACCTCACTAATAGTTACTATAGTAAATAACTAAACCTATCAATGATAGGTATAGTAACTTATAGGTAATATTGGATGTGTATAAAACCCTGGGATAAATGCGTGATAATAATATTAATAAGTCATTAAGTATACTGTAGACTACTGTGTGTATACAACATATGATTCCAGGGTAGTGCGTATAAAAAAACCGATCCCTTACAGGGATCGTTTTCGACTCAATAGACTTCGATTCCGTTTATCGGATAATAATTATTATTACGATAATCTTTATTCGTAATAATATATCTAATATAAGTATAAATAATAATAGATATAATGAAAAAATAAAAATAGATATAATATATAGGGTAATTAAAAATAAGAATTAGATGGATAGAGTATTAAAGTAGGTTAGATAGTAGAATAGTAAATAATAAATAAAAGTAAAGAATCAAAGTAATAAAATACATAATAATAACCAGTTATAAATATAATAATAAAAATGTAAATATAGAATAATGATATAAGAGAGATATAGAATGGTGAGGTGAATGCTGGCATAAATCAGTCAGTCAGCTATATATTCAGGGTTGATAGACTTTATAGGTATATATCTAGTTAGATATATACTATACATAGTATATATTGTTTATATATATACCTATATATATATATACCTATATATATGATGCCGATAAAATAGCAACTCCATATTATTATTAATAGTAATATCATATTAGTATTATATTACTATATAGGGATATATACCTATATTATATGAATATACTATACTTACTATCAGGTATAGGACTCTAGTATAGTACGTACTATAGCTATACATATATAAGACCTACCGATAACCTATATAGGCCTCTAATATAATCTGAATCTACTTATCTAATAGGATCATATAAAGTAAAATATACTACATATACAAAGCTAAGCTATAGGTCCCTATAATATAGATATATAATTATACGGGCTAGTTATACCTCCCTATAACCTTACTTACGTTAAGTATTGAACTATACCTATCCTATACTGGACATATAAGTTACTATGATATATAATAACTAGGTGATTAGTAGTATATTAATAGTAGTAATTCAACTATATATATCATTAATATATATACATAATGATATATAGTATATATATTAAACACTTTCTACCTTTTAACGTCTCTATCCCTTATGCAGGGAAGGTAACATGGGGACCACGAGGGAAATACGATCTTTTAAGGCGTGCTATCCCAAACAAGCGCCACCAACGTGTTCGGTCAGTCGAGTTTTAATTCTTGCCTCCAGGTAGATAAAAACCTCCAAACTGCTAACGCCGGAGGAATTTGAACCAGCGTCACTCTCCGTATGTAAGGGATAATAACATTTAACCAACCCATGAATTAAATCTATTATACCTATACGTATATATATATATATTATATATTTTACCTATGACCTATATAATATTATATTATATATATATATATATATATATATATCATATAATTTATAATTACATATATTTAACTATATAATATATTATATTATAACTTATAATATAAATTAGTAGGTTACCCCTACTAATACTTAAGTATCTTATTATGTATATACTAGATATATACTACTCATTAATAGACTCTATATCCTTACTCATTAAATATCTAGTAAAAGTAGATATATAGGTGTTCAATAATACATAGTCCGGAAACGTGCATCACTACTTTACTATATATATATATTTATATATATATATAAGTGATATTATATACTATATATATTATATAATTATAATATATATATATTATAATATTAAATATAAATTAATATATATATATATATATATATATATATATATAATAATGATTCCTCTAATTGGCATAAATTAATTTACGGGGTACAAAATAGATTGATAACGTAATCTATAAGGCTGGATAGGTAAATTTGTTCTTTCAGATGACGGACATCACCAGCCGTTTAATATATATTATGCAGAATGAAATACTTTAATACATAAAATGCCATAAAGTAATGGATTGTTGGCAGTTTTACAGATAGAGTATAAAAACAAATATTTATCCCTGAAACGATCAAATGAGCATTTGAATAATTAAATACTGTTAGCAGATTACCTGACGAGGAAATTGGATGAAAAGTATTAATGTTTATTTGATTTAAAAGTGAAACAGGCCCTTTTTGTTTTCTTATCTTATAATGGGTAGCATGTGTTGTGATATTAGGTAAATTATGTAAGAATGAGATTTTGAGCTCCACTGAGAAGAGCGAATAGATCTTGGTTAGATCTATATTTTAGTTTCGTGGAAATATTATTTTTTGATAAAGGCAATTAATTTAAGGATAATTTCTATTGTAAAACATTTCTTAAGAAAATTTTAATTTTAAGAGATAAGCAATTATCCCGAAAAAAATAAGAGATACCAAAGGTTAAACTTCACACCTGACATCTTAGAATACAGTGAAAGTTTATAAATAGAGGTCAATTTGTTCTCACGTGGGTTCTATCTCTTGTTGGAAATCTATTCATTGGAGACCTGTCTCCCGTATTCTGACTCGTATTTAAGAACATCCTGTTTCAATAAAACTCTACGGCAGAAAAGAGTTATAAGAAGAATACGGATTGGAAAGATATTGATTCGATTGAAAGACACCTACATTGAACATTATTTTTTCTTAAGAGAGGATTTAGAGTATCTTGTGAATACTTAAAGAAAATACTTTTGTGGAAGAGTAGATTAGATACCTGGAGAAGAACACTATTGGAAGTTATTTTGAAGAAAAAATCTTCATTAAACGTTCTCGAAAATTTCACTGAAGACATTGAGCTCAACAACGTGATATTTCAGAAACTATTTATTGAAGAAATTATCTTACGAATCTGAAGAGAAGCCTTTGTCGTGTGATTAATCAATTACTCACAGAGTGTACATCATTTCTCGTAAATTCGAAAAAGAAAGGACTCATCTGTCGTTTATTCATTGAAAGAATTTAACTTACATAATTAGAAAGTAAATTAACTTACGAGATTAATGTTTGATTTCGAGGAGGGTATAATTACTTACAAGTTGATAGAAGACTTTTGGGATTATTTAACGTAGTGAGAACATAAATAGAGTGAAAGCACTCTACATGAACTGGTAACACCTCCGTATGCAATTAATATATGTTTCGAACCTGAACTACATGATAGTCTGTAGGAAGCAATCAAGTGACTTAGGATCTGACTTCTATATTCAGAAGAACCTTTTGTGAATCGCTCTTAATTGAAGTTCATCTTACTGTTAAGTCTTGTTTGAAATGTCTTCCTAGCCAGAGACTTCGGAAACGATTTGGATAATCTCAAACAGAACGTTCGTCTAGAAGACTTTCAGATGCAAGATATTTTATTGACAACTTTTATGTCTATTACTGGTAAGTAGTGGATCTAACAGTATGTGAATGGATCAGTTAATAGGCGCCTAGAACAACTTTCGTAATCATAATGCTATTTCCGATGGAATGCGTGGAAAGATAAGAATCCGGGGTTGTCACGTTTATATTTATTGGCGGAACAACCCATCTGTGCTGTCCAATAAATATAATATATATATATATATATATTATATATATATATATATAATATAATATATATAGTATATAATATACTATATTATATATATATACTAGTATATAGTATATATATAAGTATATATATATATATATATATATATATATATATATTATATAAATACATAATAATATAAATCATATAATAATAAAGTAAGTGATGGCTAGCGTCGCGGACTGGTTGACAGGCCCTTTTCGATATGAGGAAGTAGAGTTAGAGGTCTGAACTGGAATATAAATTGATGTTATGGGATGATTGAGGACGAATCCTGTGTAATTTTAAGTCGTGTAGGATGTATATAGAGGGGGTGTCACCCCCGAGGGTGGACGCCATATTGCGCTTACGCCTTTGTTTGCTTGATCTGAGAGATCAAGATTAGGCCTAACAAGCGTTCGGGCGACCGCCACCGGCAGGTCAAAACAGACCGAAGTCTGTTTGACTGACAAGACACAGACCGAGCGCGCGTGCGCATACAACATACAACGATTATTATTATTATTTATATTATTATTTAATATTATTATTATCTATTTTAATTTATTTATTATTATTATTTATTATTATTTTATTAGATTTATTATATTATTATTATTATTACGTCGAAGATCCGATTTCCGAAGGAAATTGATTCTGAGCAGAAAAACGATCCCTGTAAGGGATCGTTTTTTTACGCACTCCGGACTTTGCCTTCCGCCGTGGTTTGGCTTTCTTTCGCAATCCGCAGGATTATGAAGAATACCAAATATAATAATCTAACATGGAGCTTAGTAATAATCGATCATCTGGATTAAAATTTGGAGGCAGGACTGTTAAGAATGAGGACAAAGGTTAAAAACCTCAGTCGATGAAGAAACGAAAGAGTTACGGATCCCAGTGGATCCCTCCCGCAAGCGGCGGACCCCACCCCTTAAAAAAAAAATCCGAAGTGTGGTCGTTATAAAGGCTGAAATTGGTGAGAGATCAGTAGTCTGAATTGTCTAGAAAGATAGTAGTATTGGAACTGAGGAGTTGGCGCCGGCACCGGTGCATGGAGCCACCTGCGGTACCGAGTTTAATAAACAGTGTATAACAACAATATATTGAGATTAAGTTCCCATAATATATGATTATCAAGCGTCGAATAGAAAATACGAATTTGATGGTGTATAAGTCCGTATAGGATGTCTAGGACCCCCATTGGGGGGTCTCGACTGAAAAAAAGAGCACAGAGTGCCAAAAACAAAGGAGAAGAAAGAAAAGGAATAGGAAAGAGAATAAAGGAGGGAAAGAATGAAGAAGGAATCTGACTCGCAGAGGAGTAGGAGTTGACAGATGCACCGGTGCTGGCTCGGGTGCGCTATGCCGAGTTATTAAATATTTGTGTAATGATAAAGTATTGGTGTCCTTATAATATATGTTATTGGTCTGTAGATTTCGGAAAATAATGGTTTTCAGAACCATCAAGAATGAAAAATAACATAAATTAACATAAATAAATAAACATAAAATTTTCTTTTTCTTTTTTGTTTATAACTTACAAAATTAGCGTTTTTACATCCCTAAAGCAGTAAATCACTAAATTAAACCACCATCTCAAACCACCCAACCTCCCCTCCTGACCATCTGTGATCTAGTTGATCTATTGATTAACCCGTCAACCCCCAATACTGGTGAACAAGTAACGACACAGAGAAACAAAAGAACTACACAAATGAACAATCTCTATACATCCCATAGCAGGATCAACACAACCATACATAAAACAAGTTCTTTATACCAAACATCAAACAATATATGGTGTCGTAACAAAGTTTTCACATTAATAAAGCTTACTTAGTATCAATCTGAACTATGAATATAACCCTCCAAAGTACAAGTCTTTAGCGTACATCTTTAACAGAATAAAACCCCCTCCGTTAACCCCGTCTCCACACAAAGTTCCACACTTAAACACCAGTTAAAGTAACAATATTAGGCATTACAAAGACGCGAACCCTACTTACCACTTTTCTAAACATATCGCTGATTATTTTACATTAAGGACTGTAATAATTAACAAAAATTTACCATAACCGTGCTGTAATTATCATACAGACCAATGAGTATACTCTAACGTAACACAGTTTTCACATTAATAAAACTAACATAGCATCAACTGAACTAAGAAAATTAATGTACAACAAACAAACCTAACCCATCTTAAGCAGGAATAGCAGTCAACATTAACACAAGACCGCACTTGAACACCAGTAAAGTAAACACATTAGCATTGCAAATTACGTAACTTATCACCACAATTTTGTCAAGCTATGTCTCTTAAAAAACAATGTATTTTACTTAACATGGTAATATTTAACAAAATTTATCACTACCTTGTGTAACTATCATATAGACTGACGAAAGTATGCAGTCGTCACAAAACTTTCATATTAATAAAGTCAACATAACATTTACCGAACTAAGAATATTAATGTACAATAGGCAAACCAGACATATCTTAAGCAAGAATTTACTGCTAACACTAAACAAAGATCCCACACTTAACACATGTAAAGAACTAACAAGACTCACCAAAAAAAAACCATAACATACATTTCAACCATATCGTCCAACATGACACGATGTTAATTTTACATTAACATAGTAATATTTAACAACAAAATTTTAGCAATAACCTTACCGTAACCCTCGTCTCACATACCTAATGGGCAAGGTCAAACAAAGTAAAGTTTTTACTCTCTGTAAAGCTAAACTATGAGCATAACGTACTTAACACACAACAACAACCAGACGAATAAACAGCCGTCATCATCAATGTAGTCAATAAATCGAACATACGAGGGAAGTAAAACAAGTTTTCATTTTTATAACGGAGGGGTAAAGCCCGCTTAAACCCCTTCGGGGTGATCCCCCCTCGCAAGCTTCACACCCTTTCAAGGGCACTCCTCCTGGGTTTCTCGTCGGAAGGTAATGTGTTCGCCTTTAGATACTCTTGGTTCAATTGAAAACTGTTTATTCGTAAAGTTAGGTACGTTATGTAAATATTACTATGACAATGTGGAAATAACACTGATTTGTTAGAGAAATGATGAGTTTTTGTAAGATATGGGTCTTGACGCCTCTCTCCGGGGTGATCTCACTGTAGTGAGACTCGTCGTTGAAAATTATACATACATCTCTCTGGGATGATCTCTGAGTCGGGGAGGTCGTCGCTGAAAATTGTTCGGTTATGTATCATAAAGAATGAGATTATGTTGATGCGTGAGCGCATTCGGGAGAGCTTTTGTATAAAGATAAAGGCATCCCTAATGATAAGTATGCAGGGTGAGCCTCGGGATTTGAAGGTATTGCGTAATGTTTCGAAAGGGATCGGGGTAGGTTGAGTTTTAAGAATGGTGTTAGTTATTTACCGTAGATGAGTAATGAACTTTTTAATGAAAACTATTTATTCGTAAGTTAGATATGCTATGTTCTTAGGTCCAATTAACGTTTATTAGTTTGCCCAATGTGATAGCGTTGAATGAAATATAAATACAAACATAAAACGGACGGAGCGTAAGGCCTAAAAGTGAATGTACAACTGTAAAAAAAAAACAGGTTTAGCCTTCCTGTTAGGCTTGTGTTTGTATCCTTAATTTTATAAAATTCATTTATGTTTGATGGCTTGTTTTTAATGTCATTAATCGTTCGTGGACTTGAACAGCATAGGAGGTTGTGTTCCGTTTAAAAACGTGTTCTATTTTCATTAAGTGAACAAGTATGCGGCGTCTTAACAGATGATTACCCCTATACAAACAAGATATATAACAAGGGAATCAAGATCGCCAGGGTGTGGGTTCAATTCTTATATAAAAAGAAAGCCCCGATGGTTCTGAATTTTTTTTCACATCGCTGATTACGAAAGTGGTGTCTTACGGTTAAAACTTTGAAATGTAGCTTTGAAATCTAGTTATGTCGTCACGCTGCAGAATGGGTTAAGGAGTACTCTGACTCTACCAACGTTTTAGTAGAATCACCGGAAACGATTATTGCTAGAAGAGGATGTCATAAAAGTTAGTCATCTTACTATCTCTTTTTCTAAGCGTATAATTTCACAACACCGACTGGAGGTTCGAGTATTGGAAGATGTGTATGACACAGGGCGTATTTTAAACCTTACGGCTCGTTAGATCTATATTTTCTAGATTTAAAACCGATAAAAATATCTGTCGAGGTTTGTAGGCTTTGGTAATAACGCAAACTAAGAAATCGGAAATGCTGTCTAATTATGTAACTGTTGCGCATTACATGTTGTATCAGGAATATTGTTCATTCAAGAAAACGCTGATTAATGATTCTGAGACTATCATTGAACGCTTCTTAAATTCTATAGATTACAGAAACTCATCTATCTATTTAGAAAACAATGGAACGAAAGTGCTTACCACAAGGATCTATCGAGTAAACATATTTTAGTGTCTGAATGAACGTGAACTTTTAAAACATAGTACTTCAATGATGGTATGCGATGAAGTGAAAAATTATATGTAGATATAACGACGAAAGATTGATTGGTTTTCAATGTTAAAGATCTTAGCGTTTTTAGATCTAAGCCTATGTAAAAACTATATGTATGTGATGAACATTGATTATTATTATTATTATTATTATTATTATTATTATTATTATTATTATTATTATTATTATTATTATTGTTTTTGTTTTGTTTTTTGTTTTGGATAAGCACATTTCATGTCAATTTGACTGTATAGATCTCCTTTGTATACATATATTACCATAGTGAACCTGTTTATTGTTATTGTTGTTGTTGTTTGTCTAACGAGAATATATACCCTTTTGAACTGATATGGTTCGTTCGTGCGTTGTATTCTTGTTTACTTTCTTCTGATTGGTTGAAAGAAAGAATCTCATTACCTATAAAGGGTGTGTTTACGCTTACGATTTCCTTCAGTAGGACATTTTTTCGCTGTACTGGTATGATGACATCTCCCCGCGTCTCCACGTCTGTTGTTGATATCTTCACGCGGACTTTCGTTATTCCTAACGAGGTGTCATTTATATTTAATCGTCAACAGGATGGATACCGATACATTGCATGTATTCCTGCCAAAGGTTCAAATAATAGACCTTTTTCATTGTGCTGAAGGATTCATCAAGATTATCGATATTCACAGTTGCATGGCTAGAGGATAAGTGTGTGTTATCCGATGGTTCAACGAGTAGTGAAATATCTATCAGAGGTGACCGTGTGAGAGGTCATAATAGAATAGACGTTGCGTCTCGTCATGTGACGGTATTAAAACCCTTGATGATCGCAACTATTGGAAACCCCTCGATTGTGTGACCCTTCATGCGTAACGTGTATAGGTTTCAGCAGTTCGAACATCTGAAAATATACAGCATTGCTAAAATAAAAAAACGAATTAACGATCACATCCTTACGATGTTACCATTACTTGAGGATTTAATACACTATAGCACATGGTGTAATCTATGACATTTACACCGAAACATATGGTTTCCCTATAATGCAGTATACAGGAGTGCGTAATAACTATCAGTTTGGATTAAGTTACTTTCTCTTGTATGAGAGAATGAGTGCTGCGAATCAAAATAGCCGAAAATGGCTTTAGTGTTGCTGGAAGGCGTTGTATACTTACATCCTTTCAAAGGATGTGTAATCTCTAGAGAGATATACAGGGCTTATCCAACTTGAATCCTATGTTCGCTGAATAGATGAATAATATATTTAAAATAAACTTAATTTTTTATGTATTTATATGATTTTTATGTCTTTATTATGTACATTTTTATCAATGAAAAAAAAAAAAAAAAAAAAAAAAAATAATATTTGTTATAAAAATTGAGAAAACTTGTTTTACTCCTCGTATGTTCGATTTAGACTACATTGATGATGACGGCTGCTTTATTCGTCTGGTTGTTGTGAGTTAAGTATGTTATGTTCATAGCCTCTCAGATAATGCCTATTACCAGAGAGTAAAACTTTACTTTGTTTTGTCTTTACCCCATTAGGTATTATGAGGGTTAGGTAAGGTTATGCTAAATGTTTTGTTTAAAAATATTACTATGCTTAATGATAAAATAACATTGTCATTGTTGGAGATATGCGTTGATAAAAGTATGAATGGATTATGTTTTTGTGAGTTCTTGTTATTACGTTACTGGTGTAATTGGATCTTTGTCTAGTGTTAGCAGTAAAAATTCTTTGCTTAGATGTGTACTAGGTAATAGAACCTATATGATAAAAAACTTAATATACTTAGTTCTGTTAATGTTATGTTGACTTTATTAATATGAAAACTTTTGGACGACTGCCATACTTTCCGCTCAGTCTATATGATTAGTTACATAGGTTATAGTAAATTTTTGTTACATATTTAACCATGTTAATGTAAAATTTAACATTGTTATGTAGAGACATGCTTGGACAAAGTGTAATAAGTGACGTGATTTGGCCCCATAGCTTATTTTTTGGGTTTTTTAACATACTTTTACTGGTGTTAAGTGCGGTACTTGTTAATGTTGACTGCTATTTCTTGTTTAAGGTGTGATAGGTTTTTGTGATTACATTAGTTTTCTTAGTTCAGTTGATGCTAGTTAGCTTTATAATGTGAAAACTTGTGTACGTTAGAGGTATACTCATTCGGGCTGTATGACTAAATTACCACACGGTTTATGGTAAATTTTTTGTTAAATATTACAGTCTTAATGGAAAATAACAGCGATATGTTAGAAAAGATGTAAGTAGGTTAACCGTCTTTGTTATGCTATATTAGTTACTTTACTGGTGTTAACGTGTGGAACCTTGTTAACGTTAACAGTTTGATTCCTGTTTAAGATGGGCTAAGTTTGTCTTTGGGAGGTTATATTCATAGTTCAGAAGTATATAAGGCTTTATTAATGTGAAAACTTTGTTACGTCCACATATTTCATTGTATTTGATGTTTGTATTTAAAGAACTTTCGATTTTATGTTATGTTCTCATCCAAAAATGGATTAACTCAAATGTGACCTCAATCACAATTAGATCAATGAGAGTCACAGATCGCGTCAGGGGGAGGGTTGGATGCTGGTTGGATTGTGGTTTGATTTAGGATTTACTGCTATAGGGTATGTAAAAACGAAATTTGTAGTTATTTGTTTAATCTAACGATATAAGATAATTTTATTTATCTACTTTATTTATTTATTTATTTTTTATTTCTGAAATTACTGAAACCATTATTTTCGAATCTACAGACCCCCTTATAAGCATATATAAGGACACCAATATATGTCAATCATTACAACAAAAATATTTAATACACTCGGCACCGACACCCGGAGCCAAGCACCGGATTGGGGAAATCTGTCAACTCCATACTCCTCTGAAGTCAGCAGATCCTTGTTCAGTTGTTGACTTCTTTTTGCAAATTCATCCTTCTTTCTTCCTCCTTTGTTTTTTGCACTTCTGTGCTTCTTTTTTTCAGTCGAGACCCCCCTAATGGGGGTTCTAGACATCCCTATACGGACTTATAACCATCATATTCGAACTCTACGACCTTGAAAACCCATATTGTACCACACAAAATAATTGTTGTTATACGACTGTATTACTCGAGGTACCGCCAGGGCTCCAGGCACCGATTGCCGGAGCCAACTGCCTCAGATTCCAATAAAACATAACTCTTTCTAGATAATTCATACTATGAATCCTCTCACCAAATTTCAACGCTTTATACGAACACTTCGATTTTTTAAGAGGGGGTGGGGTGTCCCCCTTCAGGGACCCACGGGGACGTAACCTCGTTCTACGACGAGGATACCTCCCCATCTTAACATCCCTCCAAATTTTAACCAGATACGATGTAACTCTAACCCATGTAGATATATATTGGACTCAGAACCTGGGATGCGAAGAATCAACCACGGCGGAATACAGAGTCGGAGTGCGTAAAAAACGATCCATTACAGGGATCGTTTTTCGACTCAGATTCGATTTCCTCGGAAATCGAATCTTCGACGTAATAATAATAAATTAATTAATAATAATAAAATAATATAATAATAATAATAATAAAATAATAATAATAATAATATAATAATAATGAATAATATGTGATTGTGTTATTTGTGCTGTCACGCCGCGCTTCAAGGTCTAGTGTCTGTCAGTCAAACAGACTTCGCGTCTGTTTGACCTCAGGGTCGGTCGCAAACGAGAAAACGCAAATTGATTAAGGGCCGTATCTTGATCTCTTCAGATCAAGCAAGCAGAAGTGGGCGTTAGCGCAATATGGCGGCGTCCGACGCTCGGGGGTGACGCCCGGCGTGCGTAGTATAGAGCTAGGTCCTACAGACTTGGGAAATTTACACGGATTCGTCCTTATCGCAATACGATACATTTATATTCCAAGTTTCAGACCTATAACTCCTATACTCCCTTCATATCGAAAAGGGTGTCAACGGTCCGGACGTTCCCCATCACTACTAAATATATATATATATATATATATATATATATATAATATATAATAGGATAAGCTAGGATGATCGCAAGGAATTGAACCGACACAGATTGAGATGAGTGAGGAAGGGTGATGTTTAGTAAAGCCATGGAACTATATTAATGATAAGCAGAAGTAAACGACACGAAATAGATGAGTTTTTCTGTAGAAGTTATTCAATAATTTATAAATAGTTAACATAGAAGTGGTGAAGTAGATATATAGATAAGTAGATATATAGATATATAGATTATAGAATAGAGATGAATATAAATAGATATATATATAATATTATTAAATATTATATATAATATACATATATATATATTATATTATATATATATATATATATATATAAATATATATATATATGATTAAAGTTAGAAGCCGATAAGCAATAGATTATAATGATAGAAGTATATATATATAATATTTATAGATGGATTTGAATTAGCATCTATATTTTGTGAATTTATGTATGACGCTCATAATAATGAATAAATATGTAAAAATATTAATTTGTTTATAAAAGTAAATACATGAAAACAAAACTCCAATATAAATCCCCATTAAGCCCGTTTTTGTTCTCTTAAATGTGGTCGCTATAATACCTATAATTTAAACTGACATTACTTTTGTAACGTGTAGTATAGGAATTATAAGGTCAAGGTAAGGGAAAAAACAAGGATCTTAACCACTAGCCACTAGAGAACATTATTCAACCGTGCAAATGATAGTAAATAGAAGGTTAGTATGTTAAAATCATGAGTAGAGTAATTTATAAATAAGGAGTCAAAAAAAAGATAGTTGCTGGTAATTATCTGAATATAAGACTGACAGTAATTAGTATGTGAATAAAAGTGCACAGTGTGGATATAAAATACATATAAAGCAGACCAGTGACATAAGAGAGAGGGTAGGTAATTACGTAAAACGTATAATATACAACTAGAACCTAACCCGATTGGGTTGCGTGATAGAAAAATAAAACCATAGTAGTAACAGAATAACATTGGAAGGAAAGTATATATGATTTAAGTTAAGTGACCTGGATAAATATTAGTGATAGGTGTATATATTGTAGGTTGTACAAGTAGCACAAGAGGTTGGGGTAAAAGGAGGGTAGGAAAAAAATAGGTAGAAAATAGGTCGAACGTGTGTGAATCTCCGTAGTAGGTGCCCGTGACAACTAAATTAGTCAGGTGAGGAGCTAGTATATATATAATTATAACGTCTTAGACTTATTAAGCACAACAAGAAGGATAAAGAAACAACATAAAAAAAAACAACAAAATAATAATCATCCAATTATATCCAAGAATATACCTAAAGCAACCACATCACCAGTGAAAAATATAGAGAGATATAGTTAGGTAACCAGAATTAGACAAGATTTAATTGCATTAGTTAATTGTTTATAAAAAAAAAAAATAATATTGCGTATTGGATTAATTTGCGAATATGAATTTGTGCCTTATTCAAGATAATAATGATTATTTGTATAGTATCAATATTAGTGGATTTAAATTATATGTTTTCCATATTTTTTATTATGTATAGTAAGTAATCTAGAAAATGTCCCAAACATATATAAGAATATTTATTAATTTATTTGTATCAATAGCTTAAAGTTAGTGTATTTCAAATTATATTTATTCTATACTATATTTATAATTACCTATTATATAGTAAGAATCTAATTTTTCGAACAATATATATATATATATTATATTATATAGCCATTATAAGAATATATATATTGTAAACGGAGCCGTTGCGTATGTACGTAAAGCTGAAAGAAGTACGTATACGTGCCTAATACTGTGACTGGTGTATCGTTAAAGGCTTATTGTATTAACTCTCATTAGCTGGACACAGTGCAGATATATAATACAGTAATTATGCTAGTGATATATATATATAATAATATATTATTATATATATTATAATATAATAATTATATATATGTATATAATATAATGTATATATAATATAATCAATATATATTATATTATATAATATATTATATATATTATATATTATAATAATATAATATATAAATATATATATATATATATATATAATATTATATATATAATATTATATATTATATATATATATATATATTAAAAGTCGTCTGTTGTAAAAGTATTCAGAGTATGATATAATATAAGCTTTCTCGTTTATGTGACGAATTATTTATTTAAGATAATAACTATATACATTAACATAGATACAGTATGATATGCAGCTAATTAAATATAATTAAGTAAGAACTGAAATTAATTTGCTGCTATAATATACTAACTTATTTTATATTTACTTTGATAATACTAATACTTAATCATCATTAATTATATATAAGGGTACTATTTATAATTAATAAATTAAATATTAATAGTTATTGAATAAGTCCTATATTGCCGTCTATACTAATATATAAATACAAGTATATAAAATAATAGAAATAAAAAGAGTTTAATATAGCAAGATTATAGGCATACAGGAATTAAAATAGTTAAAAGTAAAGATAAATAGACATATTGTAATAATAATGTAGAGTATATTAAGACCAGAGCCCCATAAAAGGTGACAAAGTGACAAATAAAGTGAAGGTAAAAAAAAGATAGAGAAATTATAGATATAAAAAATAGAGAAAAAATAATTTTTCTCTTTTTATCTTTTTTATCCCTTTTTTATGTTATATAATTATTATGAGTTAGTATAGAGATATGAATAGATAGAATTATATAATATGCCAAAACGACAGAAACTACATTAAAGGCAAGTGTCTGCGCAGCTACTAAACAGAGATGTCAGTAAAAGAGGCTTAGTACAGCACAGTGCATCAGTAAAGGAGGGGTACGTTTGGACCGCCACAGTGAAGTCAAGGAGCCCCTAAAGACAGAACCCTTAGGGGCTTCGAGGCGATGGGACGAAGGGGGACGGTGTCACCCCGGAGGGAGTTTCGGAGAACCCCCGCGACACCCAAAGACCAAAGGAGCGTGCCGGAGACCAGCCCCGGAGGGGGGGATTAGGATACCAAAGAGCCGAGAGACCCCGACTCCTTCAGGCGGGCGGACCACCCGGGGGATCGGGTTGAAGAACCCCCAAAAAACAGAAAAAAGTTCCCAAAAAGTGGAAACTGGGACTTGAGCGCAACAACATTGCTACCCGTAAAAGTCTTCAAAACCAGACAGATACAAAGAAATAAAATAGAGAAGAGAGAAAGAGATTTATACTTATTATTAATATTAGTGTTCGAAGTTATGCAGGATGATAGGTGGGATAGTGATTAGATATCTCATAAAAAATAAATTGATTTGTAGTATACAATGTGGACGTAAAGACCGCAACGTAAGTACGGTCACAGGGTATGCAGAATAACTATGATCCCAGGAAGAGCTGACGATGTAGGAACGATGTAACGCACTGCAGGCGGCAGGTATTATATCAACTTAACGAACGATATGACGCCGAATAGTATAATAACGCCTATATAATAAATAGATATAGAATATATAGATAATATAAGAACAGATATATATATTTGTATAATTATATAATTATAATATAGCGTATATAATAGAGATATAGAATAAGAGCAATGAGAGGAAGAAGAGAGAAGAGAGAAAGAGAACGTAGAGAGAAAGAGAGAAGAGAGAGAGAGAAAAGAGAATGGATAAAGGATTGGTTACTGGAAAAAAGAAGGAGGGGGAATCAGAGTCAAGGACCAAGGGCGTGGTCTAAAGGAGGACTCGTGCGTGGGGGAGGAAAAGTAACGTGGGGAAAAGAACGCCGAGAAGTAAGAAATAAAAAACATACTGGTGTGTATGGTCATCAAGG